>JBBPBX010066678.1:4510-19606 GCA_038048925.1 Garcialebias charrua
CTATTTTAAAAACGTTTTATGTTTATTTTATTATTTTTTTAATTAGTGAATAAAAAAATAAAAAAATATATATATTTTTTTTTAAGTACCGGCTTTATCATGAAATCCTGTTGTCATTTTAATGACTATTAAATAATTTGTTCAAGTTAACTCAGCTGAAAAATCATAAGACACTTAATTATTGGATCTCGCAGGAACATTTCCCTCAAATGTGTTTAAAGGAGACATACGGCCTTTAATTCAACTTTATACTAACCCACAGATGTACAAATCACAAAACTTGAATTACACGTTAAAGCAAAGCTAACTTCAAAATAAATTCTCACCCTGTACTGAAACCTGTTTCAGCGTCTCACAGCCACCAGCTGGTAAAGCGTGCGACATCAGTTTGAATCCCGCCCACTGGAATCTGTACTGAAAGCATAATGGAAACACAACGTATACTGTACCGAGCTGAACCGGTGGCCCATTGTCTCCAACCACTGCACCACCACTCCCACAATATGTATTGTAGTTTTATGATAAAATCTCAGGCATTTCTAACACCCCGTTATAGTTTGGGTGAGATTTATTTTTTGGCATTATTTAAAAGATGAGCTGCTAATATTTTCAGTAATTTGCCTCATTTGGACATAAATTACATAATTTATAACAAACATGACTAAGCACATGACTTAGCTGGATTTCTGGTCTATGGAAGTCATTGATTTTAACCAGTCATTATTTTTTTTAATGTTTATTATATTTTATAGACATATACCATTAGACAACAATCTGATCAGATCACTAGTTTATCATGGGCTCAAATCATACACAAACAATAAACACACTTGCTATTGTTATGATATATACATCATATTTCAAGTTTGGTAATCTAAAGTCATATTGTGTAGCATGTTTCACAAGCTTGTTAGTTAAAGCCAAAAGCTTTAGATGTGCCATTTGAGAGATTCTGTCACAATTCAGTTTATTATATAGTGCCAAGTCACAACAGAGGCCATCTCAGGGCACTGAACAGAAACATTCATATTCATAAAAAGTAAGTTAATACCATTAATTACCTGAGCAGCAGACTGCTTTGAGTTTAACCTCATCACAGACTTTCATCTTGAGCAAGCATGAAGGCAACAGTGGAAAGGAAAAACTCCCTCAAGAGGAAGAAACCTTTAGCAGAACCAGACTCAGGACAAACATCTGCTTCGACCGGCTGGGTTTGAGAGGAACAGGAAGGAGGAACAGATACACAATGGCAGGTCAACCATCACATGTTAAGATAGAAATAGTATCAAATGAAACTGTTCAATTTTAACAATCCATTTAAGGAAATTAGGTCATTTTGTCCTCCTGTAGTCTAAGCCTAAAGCAGCATAACAAGCCTACCCTAATTATAGGATTTATCAAAAAGGAAAGTCTCAAGCCCAGTCTTAAAACTGGACATGTGTCAGCTTTATGGACATAAACTGGAAGTTGGTTCCACAAGAGAAGAGCCTGAAAACTGGAAAAGCTTCCTCCCATTCTGCTTTTAGAAACTAGGAACTGCAAGTAAGTCTGCAGTCTGAGATAGAAGTGCTCCATTAGGAAAATATGGAACAATAAGGTTTGTAATAAGACACAATCAAGACACAAAGCTTTTTTCACATTGTAAAAATGTGTGAACTTTGACGTTTATCAAAGTCACCGCGGTTCTGTCTCAAGGAAAAAAGTGAATAATTTTTGTGACAGTGAAAATGCAAGAGGTTGCTGAGCTATAAATTCTCACTCAGCCTGTGGTTAAAAAAGAACTACAGCAGCCAAAACAACAATAACAAACAAACAAACAAACAAAATCAACCAACAACAATATGACTGCTACTGTCTGTTAAATAGTGTTGCTATGTATTTTTTCAGTGAGTACTGTAATAGAAAACTCATCATTAGTTTTTATTTGCATCTGCATGTGTTGCAAACACCGTGCATTTTACATAAAGTGAAACATTTAGGAATAATTCTTTGTGTCTGTTTAATTTAATTATAAGATCAGACATTTGATGCACATAAAGGATCAAATTTACAGATCTGACTGTGTCTAGTGAAAAAGAGTTACTCGTAGTAGAAAAAATAAGATTTTTTTTTTTACTGAAACACAACACAAAAGACAAAACAGCATGCCTGTATTTTCTTCAGCGGGACACATACTAAGCCTGTAACAGTTTTTGAAGCACTATTAAAGGTTCACTATGTAATTTTTGGAGAACGCTGGGACTTAGAAAAATTTTCAGCAGGGAAAAGCATTCAGCCACAGTCCGTTCTCTGTTGAACTTGAGTTCTGCAGCTCCGCCTCCTGCTGAATGTCTGCTCGGAGCCACTTCAATATTCTGTGATTATATGTTAATAAAACGTTCTAAAAAATATAATAAAACCATGAATCACTGGTCCTACAACACAAAAACCAGCAGAAATCAGCTGAGGTTCACGTAGCAACGTTGGACATGATTTAATTCGCTCGTGACTTCCTCGTTTCTGTCAGTGCAGGTCTGGAATGCTCCACCTCCTCTGCATGTCCTGTCTCAGCGCTGCGAAGTTCTGTGATTATATGTTAATAAAACGTTCTAAAAAATATAATAAAACCATGAATCACTGGTCCTACAACACAAAAACCAGCAGAAATCAGCAGAGCTTCACGAAGCAACGTTGGACATGATTTAATTCGCTCGTGACTTCCTCATTCCTGTCAGTGAAGGATGAAGCGATCACTTGACTTTTGGCAAAAAAACAAAATAAAAGTCCAGCTCTGGGATGAAGAAGGGATATTTAATACATTTGTGTCACATACAAAACAGTCCTGCATCGCTTTGCAATCCTTTGAATGAGAACGTGCGCGGCGCTGAGGCTGGGACAGGCGGGGGCGTGGGTTGGGGCGTGACAAACAACTCTGTTTTTATTGGCTGGTCATTGTCCGGGTCACTCTGTGTTTTTAGTGTTTTTATAAATGCTGATAGAGAAGCAAGGGGACTATAGTTTTTTTCAGAGATTGCTTTGTCTAACACCAGTCTGTCAGTAGATAGTGACAGAGTGAAGAAATGTGTTAAAAAAATATATTGTTAGAAAAGTTACAGACTGCATTACAAAGTTACAAAGTGCAGCTTTAAACACCTGAAAAACAAGCACAATCTTTCTACTCTGTCTGAAGTTTGCAAGAAGATTTTGTTTTGATGGCGTGCACATTGGAGTGTATGTTTATGCAGCTAAATACACACATCTGTGCTCTACATGGTTAATGCACTTGACTTGGGCCTGACCACAAATCAAAGTGATGGTTGGCGATTACCACATAAGAGAACAAAATGAAGCAGATGAGTGTTGAGATCAAAAGACCTTCCCCAGTTGAAAGCTCCCCTCGTGAGGTGTGGGGGTTACAGAGCACTAGTCTAGTGTGTTTCATTTAGCGGAGCAGCACCACAACTGCTAACGAGGTGATAACCCAGACATAGTACAATGAGTTAAGAGGGAGAAGAAATAAGATTTGTTGTCAGTTTTCTTTTCTCAATTTTCTCTCTCCCTGCTATGCTGTGTCCTGCTGTGTAGTGGATTATTTCAGGGTAAATTCTGTGTGTAATAAGTGTGTACGTTATAGACAGTGATTACAGTATTTCAGTGTCTTTTATATGCTATTCTGTACTCATATCAGAGTTGATTTAGTCCAAGTACAGCAGACAATGAGCCTCTGAGGACAGATAAAGAATGGCATTGATGAAAGGTTTTTGTCACTGAGCTGGCTGGCAGCCAGACCTTAATGTGGACTGTAAAGTGGTTTTTGTCAAGACTGAATTCTTTATTAGTTGACAGCCAGCACGCTGCTCCATATCTAAGTCCAGATTACATCAAGATTACTTCTGCCACTTTGTTTTATTGATACTTTCTGAACTTTTTCCTCCCGTGCACAGTTTTTTCTTCGTTCTTCCAATATCAATCACTCATGTCATGTTGACCACTTTTCTACTAGTGAGCTCCTTCTTTTTTTCTTTCATTTTAAAGCTGCTCTGCACACAGGAAACCCATGAGTATGTGAGGGTGTAAGTAAGTGAGTTTGTTTTGGCTTCTCCCTTCTGAGAGGTTGCCTCAAAAAGCAAAAGCAAATGAAATATTTGTCAATTGTTTTACATCAGATTCTCTTCTTGACACAATCTGGGCTCAAACCCACAACTTCAGGATTACAAGACCACAACACTGACCATCAAGCTACTGCAGCCATGTGGGTCTCTTATGCCCCTTTTCCATTTGTACTTTTAGCAGCAGTACAGCATGGTTCTACTCAGCTCGGTACAGTATACGTTGTGTTTCCATTATGCTTTCAGTACAGATTCCAGTGGGCGGGATTCAAACTGATGTCGCACGCTTTACCAGCTGGTGGCTGTGAGACGCTGAAACAGGTTTCAGTACAGGGTGAGAATTTATTTTGAAGTTAGCTTTGCTTTAACGTGTAATTCAAGTTTTGTGATTTGTACATCTGTGGGTTAGTATAAAGTTGAATTAAAGGCCGTATGTCTCCTTTAAACACATTTGAGGGAAATGTTCCTGCGAGATCCAATAATTAAGTGTCTTTATGATTTTTCAGCTGAGTTAACTTGAACAAATTATTTAATAGTCATTAAAATGACAACAGGATTTCATGATAAAGCCGGTACTTAAAAAAGAAAAATATATATATATATATATTTTATTTTTTTATTCACTAATTAAAAAAATAATAAAATAAACATAAAACGTTTTAAAAATAGTTTCCACCCTCCGTGCAACAGACCCGTCTGCCAGGATCGGGGTTTGGCCTTCATGAGCACGCAAGGCCGGTATCCAGGCAACGGCCTTCTGCGATTCAGCAGCTTGTATGATCCTCCGCAGTGACCAGCAGAGCTTGGAGCCCACAGAGCATGCAAGGCCGGGATCCTGAGCCCGAGTCGGCATTAGACCACGGTGTTGTCATTATTGTTTTTTAAAATAGATCCAGCCGCTGCTCCTAGTTCAGATAAATTGCAAATGGCGGATCTGTGTTTTGAAAAATTTCTGAACGATCCAGTGACTCCTCCCTGACCAATCAGTGACAGACAGAAATCTGACGTCACGTTTTGGTACCTGCTTGGCCCTATTGGAACCAGAGCCATATAAAGAGAGAGTTCTGACACTCTTTGAACTTGCCGCGGTCAATCGTTCCAAACTACGGCTATGGAAACCTTGTGGAGCTGCGCCCTCTGGCGGTGACGGAGCGCTACTGCAGGCAGCGTCAGACTGTAACCAGAGCCATGGAACAAATCGCCCCCTCCATGGCCCACGTGACTTCCGCATTCCATTCTTACAATGGAACTCTATGGAAGTGTCGGAACTCTCACTTTATACGGCTCTGATTGGAACCATAGAGCCAAGGGTTCTGAAAAAGGGACCGGTTCTACGTACCGTTACTAATGGGAAAGCCTTGGAACCGTGCTGAGTCAAGTCGAGTTGTGCTGTACCGTTACGAGTGTCTGGTACCAACTGATCCTTTGGGCCATTTGAGTAGGAACTACTATGAAATGAGCTTGATTTTGATACATTTTTCCACAGTATTCTAATTTTTTTGAAATCCTGTTTTTGTGGGTTTCATGAGCTGGATGCCCAAATTATGTAAAAATAAACAAATAAATACTTAAAATTGTTTAAATTGTGGGCCCTGAATCTATCATCTATTAAAGATTAACTTTTTGAATGGAATTATGGAAGTTAAACAACTTTTCCACAATATTACCCTGATGCATGCTCAATAATCCAGGTAGAAAAATCTAAAAAAGCTAAGTCTGGTCCTCTGGACATCCGAAACGTTTCTACTTTTTTGTTTTGTGAATGTCCAGAGGACCAGACTTACCGGTAGCTTTTTTAGATTTCCATGGCATTCTATTTGGTTTGTAAATGGGGGAGTGGTGGCAAAGAGACGTTGAGCGTGTGATCAAAATGTTACTGGTCCAACTCCCTGGACCAACAACATCAAAAATATGGATGGGAAAGGTGAAATGCTCACACCTACCTCCACCCTCATTTGCCTCACTCTGGGCTCTTGATCAAAGCCCTTGACCTCCACCATCTGCTCCCCTGTGTACCCTAGATGGCAGCTCCCTGCTCCACACAGAGGGCTGTGGTAGCTCAGTTGTCTGTGTTTGCATCAGGAAAAGCGTTGGTTACGTATTGTAACCTCAGATTCTGAGTGTAGGCATAGCCCTTTAAGCCACGCCCTACTGGGTTTATCCCCTGCGCTTCGCGCAAACACTGAAGACTTCTAGTCCATGCCCACCTGCTGTGGGCCACACCTCGGTCACTATTTAAGCGGCCATTGACCGAGAGACTGCTCCCAAAAAGGCAAAAAAAAATCAGCCAAATGAGAGCCAGTGAGGCCCCGAGGCTTAAAGGGCTACGCCTACACTCATAGAATCTGGGGTTGCAATACGTAACCAATGTTCTATTTTGTGTAGGCTCTGCCCTTTAAGCCATGCCCTATTGGGTTAAAGGTGGAGCAGGATATGGTCCATGCCTCACTGGGTCTGATTGGAAACCATAACACACTCTGACAACCGCCACACCTCAATAAGCATGAAGATGCACCGTCAATTGAGACAAAAAGGTACATAAATATAGCAGGTGGACAATCCTCATCATCTGATGGTAAATGAATGACTCTGAATTCATAATCAGAATCAACAAGACAGATGAAACTGTGTTATTTATCAATAAGTCTATTGACAATGAAAAAGCAATTATTCTGCTACAACCCTGAGAAGGATGTGTCAGGGAGGAGCTGGAAACGTCCTGTAAATAACAACAGATAAGGGGAGTCGCAGATGACCACGAGGCCATCTGAACAGATGTCTTGCACAGAAGACCTCCGTGCAAGGCTATGGAACTGCAATCCCCCTAGAGAAGTGAACTCTTATTTGTTCAGGAGGCTGGAGGCCAGAAAGCTGAATGCCAGAGAGATGGCCTCACATAGCCTATGTGACAACCGCTGAGAAGACAAGGTTGACCCTGAGATTGTCCTCTGAGAAGCATAAAAAGCCGATCAGATTTAACCATTGCAGCAGTGCGTGCCACATAATACTTTAGTGTCCGCATCGGACAAAGCAAATGTAGGCGTTCTTCCTCTGCACTAATGTGAGGAGGGAAAACAAGACAGTTCAGTGTAATGACTCTAAAACTTGAATGAACATGTCATGCTTTAGGGCTAAAAGCAGGGTTTGGTATAAGTTCAGTTAAACTCCCATCCCCTTGAATCTTTTTTTTAAGAGAAGGAGAAAACAGGCAGGCGCGACAAGTCATTTACTCTTTAGCCAAAGTTAGAGCCAGCAACAGAGCTGTTTTAAAGGATAAAAAACATGAACTGTATCTGGTCTAAAACGAGTCAAATGAATCCCTAGTTAGTGAACTTAGCACAGTTACTAGGTCCCATTGTGTGACTAAGGTGCGTGAAATTGGACTAAGACGACGAGCACTCTTCAGAAAATGTTTCAATAGGGGATGATGAAAAATTGTTCTGTCATCGAACCCCTTGTGGCAGGAAGAATCGCTGCAGCATAGGTTATAACCGTCCTGAGGGCTAAATTTCTGACCAGCCCTAACTGTAAATATAGGAAGATGGAACCTAGAGAAAAATAAGATGGATCCAGCTGTCTTCCCAGGCACCATTGCTGACAAGCAGCCCATTTTGACGCATAAACACTTTGCACGTGCTCGCTGGATAGTGCATATGATGTATTTTAGAAAAACCAAGACTTTCTAAACGATCAAGTTCAGCAACCAGACCAGTAGATGTTGACCTATCACAGGAAAACTCTTTATTGTTGTAGCACCGGAAACCATTGTCCGTTCAAGTGCTCCGGGGTGATCAGAATCACTGATAACACCCAGGGGCGTAACTTTAGGTCTAACATTGGGGGGGTTGTGATTAACAATAAACACGAAAAAATTGTACACTATACGCTTCGGTGTTTAATACGCGTCATTTTTTTTTTTTATTGAACCAAATTTTGACAATAGTCCAAAAATATCATACAGAACAGAGTCCATTACAAGAAAGTAAAATAAAACAAAAAGCAAAAATTAAATAAAGATATAAGTAACAATGCAATAAACAATATCATACAGGGGTCTGATTATGAGACATAAAATTTTGAGAAAATAGTTCTTGTTTTTCTAAGCTTCTGATTATTCAAAGTAAGCTTTTCAATAGATGCAATGTATGTTTTTAAGTCAGATTCTTTAAAATTATTCCATGAGGGGCTTTTTTCACTCCATTTCATCTTGTGGACATAATATTTTGCTAAAATTACAATAAGATTAACTAAATATATCTCTTCTGAAGAGAAGTTTGAATTGTTGAAAATGAGCAAAATTTGTAATTTAGACAAAACAATATTTTTTCTAACTTTTGTTGTCAGGAAACGTTGTACATCTGACCAAAATAATACAACATGAGGACATTCTACAAACAAGTGTTCAATACTCTCACCTTCATTCTGACAAAAAGAGCAGTTGTTACTAACATCAGAGAAGAATCGACAAATGTTATCTTTAACTGGGTAATATCTGTGTATAACTTTGAATAAAAATTCTTTGATCTTATTGTTGAGTATATATTTATGAGGTAACAAAAAAATTCCATTCCATGTTTTTTTGCTTAAATAATCCCATCTATATTTGCATATGGGAACTGATAAAGCCTCTAAATGAGTTCTGATGAATCCATTTGTAAATTTCTTGTGCATTATGCTAGTTCCGTCAATCGAGATTGAGTCAAGTAAATACACTTCATCAAGATGTATGTTTTGCGCTAAAGACTGTAAACTTATTGGAATAGCCTTCCTGACCAAATTAAATTCACTCAGAGGAATATCTATATTATTGTGACTTAGAAACTGATCATAATTATACCACTCACCATTACTGTCGAGTAATTGGTTTACCAAATTAATATTGTTTTCAGCCCAATTATGTAAATATAATGATTTGTTTTTATGCAGTATATAAGCATTGTTCCAAATGATGCAATTATGTGGAGAGTAATTGTGATTGTATAAAAGAGCCCAACAGAGAAGAACCTGCTGATACGCGTCATCTCCACGCGACGCGTCAGCTTTGTCCTGATCAAGATGGCGGCGACAGGACCCAGCTAGTACGAAGAACTTCACAAAGAAACACGGTAAAAACAATTATTTCTTTGCGAGAAAAAATATATTACTAAGCTGACTTTATAGAAGACGTGTTCTTGAGTTTAACGAAATGTTCAAATCAGCTGGATTAAAAAAAAAAGTTCGCTGACTTTTATGCAGGCGCCAGGCGGGTCAAACCGGACGCTTTCTTTCTTTAAATTTAGCTAAATAAACGCTTAAAAATATACAGTATTTCTTCGCTGACTTATGGGTGATAGTAGACGTACTCCTGAGTTTAACGAAATGTTCAAATCAGCTGGATTTAAAAAAAAAAAGTTCGCTGATTTTTATGCAGGCGCCAGGCGGGTCAAACCGGAGCTTTCTTTCTTTAAATTTAGTTAAATAAACGCTTAAAAAATATATTTCTTACCTCACTACAGCAGACGGGCTCCTGAGCTGAACCAAGTGTGAAATCAGCTGGATTTAAAAATCCGCGGTGTGGTTTATGAGTGGTATCTTGCAAACAAAAACAGCTACCTGTTCATCCATAGCAGGGAGCGGGCAGCCAGAGTAATCAGTCCGACCAAAGGAGGCCTTTTTCGGACACATGCATGTAGAAACTTCTGGGCAACTTCATGAGCAGCTCCGTGACTCACGTGACTTCCTGTAGCCGGTGGGATGGGTGATACCAAATTATTTGCAGGGGAGGGGGTCAGTCCTCAGGGAGTTTGCTTAAAAACATGCAGCAATTTTACTAAAAAATTTGAATGAATAAAGAAAATCAATTATTGATGTAAGATATGTATAATGACGAAATGATGTCATTTTATTGGGGGGGTTGAAATGACCGGATCAAATTATTGGGGGGGTCAAAACCCCCCCAACCCCCGTGTAAATTACGCCTATGATAACACCATCTCTCTCACCCTTTCCACTAGCTCTGATGGCAGCTGGATTGGTGGAGAAACATAAAACAGTGTTTGTGGGACACGGTTTGTGTGCGAATGCGTCCATCCCCAGCAGGGGTTGTCCAAGGGGCTTAAGGAGAAGAACAAAGAGCACTGAGCATTCTCCCGAGTGGCCAATCTAGCACGTTGGGGGGTGAAAAGCCACCCGCAGCGATTTTAAGTGTGTGTGTGTTCGCCCAACAGATAAGATTTCCGGCTATGTTTAGCAACTGCTGAACAGTTGCTGAATAACTACTAGCAGGTCTCTCTTGTAAATGAGTCCACAAGGCCCAGTGAGATTTACCTGACTAAATAAAGGTTGAATGAAAAACTGGGCTGAACGCACACGCCCTAGTGATTTATGTACATGGCCGCTAGTGTTTCAGGACATTGTGTACTGTCAGCAGCTCCAGAACGTTTATGTGAAGGAACGTACCTGGCAACCACGACCCCCCCTACTGACTGTGACAGGCAACTGCCGTTCCATCCGGAAAAAGGATGCGTCTGTTTGAATGACGTCGCTTTGCCCAGGGGACTCTGACAAGGTCCTGGGATTCCCCTTAAAGACCAGGTCCATCTCAAATAAACTTTTTGACTAGTCAACAGTAAATGTGACTGATCCAAACTCATTCTTTGATATCTAATTACGGATAGTCAGACTACACGATTTTATGTTAAAAGAGCTTGCCATACAGGGGCATTCTCACAGACGGAGAAACCATGACCCGGCGCCATTTGTGGCGTACTGGGTCAATTTTCTAACGTAAAAACCATCTCTGAAAACCGGCGCATGTGTAGTAAAATTATTTTCACTACTACGTGAGCGGCAGCCATAATTGATAATCTCATTATAACACTGGCGCTAACCTGTGAGGCTGACTTACTGAAGAAGTGAGGTCAGTGACTCTTTCCTCTGTTCCGATAAAACAGCTGTCATGTTGGTAGAGCAGAGGTTTTTCCCAGGAAAAAAAACTTTCTGAGCTGGTGTTACAGAGCCCTTTTCTCAGTTTATGGTGAGAAACCAGCGGGACGGGTTATACACTAGTCTGAGCTTCTGCTTCCTCTTGGAGTGAGACAGAAGCAATCGATCCTCGAGCCTAGAAAAAACAGAATTTTCATGTTCCTTGAACGTGGCGGTTGAACACTGCCCGATAACTTTCGTGAAAGTTCGGGGGGTGAAAGTGTACCGACGTCATGCAGTCGTACTGGTAGCAAACCTCTAGAAAGCAAACCTGAGGAATTCCCTGTGTATGTTTATGAATGAAATGTGGAAAATGCGTCTCTGCGATCGATTGAGACGAAGCCATCTCCTGTGTCACGTATTCGAGAATACATTTTATCATCAGCACATGGAAGGAACGACTCACATGATATGTTTGTTGAAAATCGACAAATCCAGAAACTGCCTGATTCTTTTGAAAAACAGGAAACGTTTTGAATAGAAGCCGTTCAGTCCTCACCTCACCCGAGGAGACTCAGGAAATGACGTGTTTCGCTAACAGCTCCAACTGTAGCGCCGCGCCCTGAGCTGAAGATGTGAGTTTTGTCTCCAAAAACTCCAATGAACCTGGGTAGCGTCTCTGTAAACTGCAGAGTGTAACCAATTAGTCATCTTAACCAGTTTATAGAGCAGGTCTGAGCCAGACTGCCCTGTAATTTTTCAACGGTGCGGCCAAAAAGTTCTACCCAGAGGAATAGCCTGTCCTCTACCGCCGCCAATTGGACAGAGTCCGCATTGGCCCATAGGAGGCTCTGAAGGGGGCGTTTACCACACGTCCCGTAACGACCCTTGCTGCACCTGTTTGACTCATGCAGGTCTGATAAATGTCGCCTCGTGATGGATCGGTGGTTTTACCTATCTCTGTCTGGCTTGTGGGAGAAAGAGATGAAAAAAGTCCTGGCTGAAAACTACTGTTCTCAGACAGGCTCATGTGTTTTAACAGAGTTTGATAGCAGGAACAACAATCTGTCTGACTCGTCTGCACGTTTCCCGCTCTGTGTCTGATGACGCGGTGCGAGCGGACCCCTGCGTCATGTGGGGGGGCGGGGCTGGAGGGTTCACAGAAAGCTTTCTGCCTGCGTCTGCAACCCGGCTCTCTGCTTGAACACAATGGAAATATACACTTTTCTGTTTAACTCTGACAGATAACCTCATGTCAATCTCCTTACCCGTGTAGGGAAGGTGCTAACGTGCCCCAGGGCAAGGAGTTCAGCATGTTTGAATAAAAAATACTGTTTTTCACGACAGTCTCTTTATTTTGCTCAGAACACGTAGTGACATCACACACATCTGCAGCGCACTGACATTTTGTACTGGCCTCTTCTCGTGTCCCGGTGTTGACCGGCCCATGAAGGCTGATTGCGTCCGCTTCCTCTAAAAGTCCCGGTTCTGTGGAAGGACTGGGATGGGTGCCCTCTTGTTGTAACTAGCGGTGGCGGCATTACAAGCTCGATGAAGGTGAAGAGAGTCGTTGTTGCTGCTGATGAAAAGCTCTAGAATGTTCTCATGGCGCACAGGTCCGCGGGCAGAACAAGGGTTGCCCGGAGGGAAAAAACAACATCCTTCAGGTTCCTGGGAACCACCATCTCACATGACCTGAAGTGGGAGCTCAACATCACCTCCATCCTCAAAAAGGCCCAGCAGAGACTGTACTTCCTACGCCAGTTGAGGAAGCTGGACCTGCCTCAGGAGCTGCTGATCCAGTTCTACACTGCAGTCATTGAGTCCATCCTGTGTACATCCATCACAGTCTGGTTTGGAGCAGCCACAAGGCAGGACAGGAACAGGCTGCAGCGAACAGTGAGGACAGCTGAGAAAGTCATTGGGGCTTCACTGCCCTCCATTCAGGACTTGTACCACGCAAGAACCAGGAAACGGGCTGGAAAAATCATCACAGACTCCACACACCCGGGTCACAACATGTTCCAACTCCTCCCATCTGGCAGACGCTACAGATCTCTGTCCATTAAGACTGCCAGACACAGGAACAGTTTCTTCCCCCAGGCCATCACCATCATCAACAGCTGATCATCAGACATCCATCAGCGTGACCCCCAATCCATTCACAACCTCCATGTGATGTGAATCCTTCTGCATTTTGTGTATTATTTGTAAGTTTTTAATGTAAAGTATCTGTATAGTTTTTAGCATTTTTAGAGAGACACTTTCTAGAGAGACATGAACAGCCGGAAACAAATTCCTTGTGTGTGTCAACATACTTGGCCAATAAACCTGATTCTGATTCTGATTCTGATTGTTGCTCACCTGCTCGGTCATCTCTGAGGATGAACATAGTTGCACGGACACTGATAGTGGCCCCAAAAATAGTCCCTTTGGCGAGATGGGGCTTCATACCAGTTTTCTGCACACAATCAGGGATGGGTGAGGAAAGTTTAGTCACACGTGTCTCAGGAAAACGATGGTCCAAGCTGAAAACGAGCCGAACATGTCGTGAGCACCGTGCATAAGCTTGTGATCATGTTGATAGCAGCTCCAGCCATGTCGTGTTTGGGCTCGCTCAGATGCTGAGCCTGAGCGCCAAAAACGTGAAATAAATCGCAGTCACACCAACCTGAGAGGAGCATGTGTGAATGTTGTCCTGAAGCCTGGTGGAGCTGGGTGCTGACGTGAAACTGGTTTCCCGACGTGTTTAACTGGTCTCAGTGCAAACCTGCTGGGCTCCAGCGGTGTAACAGCAGAGAAAGCCTGGTCCGTGTGCACATGTGTCTTCATGGTGGGAGCGCAGGATGACACAGGGCTCGTGATTTCAGCGGCTCATTGTCCACACTCTGCAGCAGGGAGTCCACGTCTGAAAAGCTGGGACAGATTGCTCCCTCTGGCCACTGTTTTTAGCGGCGAATCCTTCTCCCAGTAGCAAAGGGTGAAGCCTGAGTGGTGCGTTCAGGGACCTTCAGCCTGTACACATGCACACGGCCCACCTGATGATGTCCGAGAGAGCGTGGAGCAGCCATCCCACGTGTCCTACTCGTCTGCGTGGGTGGCGTCTATCCTACGTCATCAAGAGACGGCGCTCGGCTGTTACACGTCACCGAGTCAGAAGGTTGGAGAAGCGCTGGGTCAGATTCTTCAGCTGGGCAGCCAGGACCTAGCGCATCGGTCGTGGCGGCCATGCCAACCATGACTTCTCCCTCGGTGGGGGGTATGGCCGGTCCCGCGATTCCCAGAGGAGATGGCGGGATGCAGCGGCTAGTCATCTCCAGTAGGTGGAGAAAAGGCAAAGCCGGGTCTAAACCTTCGTGAGGAACGGGCCGACCACACTAGCTACCCCTGTGGACGCGTAGACCGCCCGCTTCTAACCACAGGCTGAGCGGAGCATCCACCTTCGGTTGAGCCTCCGTTGCCACGTGGACAGGGGAGGTCAAACCGGAGCTCTCTTTCCTCCTCCGTCAGGAGCTGGCAGGCTGAGCAGGCGGTGCTGAACCATGGCCTGCTATGAGTGTTGGACTCCAAAGCACACCTCACAGAGTGGGTGCCTGTCCGCCGCCAGGATGAAGCCAAATTCACATCCTGTGCATCTCTTGAAGGTCGTTTGAAAGATATGTTGTCTTGTGGAAAAATCTTCATTAGTGATAGACGTAAAAAAAATTTAGGGAGCAGTCTCTCGGTCAATGGCCGCTTAAATAGTGACCGAGGTGTGGCCCACAGCAGGTGGGCGTGGACTAGAAGTATTCAGTGTTGGCGCGAAGCGCAGGGGATACACCCAATAGGGCGTGGCTTAAAGGGGGAGCCTACACAAAATAGAACATAAGGATTTATGTACACATGTACATTAAGCATATTTTGTCTGCTTTGCAAATATATCAAGCTACTACTGTATATGTACCGTATTTTCCGGTGTATAGGTCGCACCTTTTTTATGTTTTTTTCAAGGCCTGCGACCTATATTCCGATACGACCTATTTATGGATTTTTTTCCATATTTTTAGACCAATTTTTGACTCAGATATCAGCCTTTTTCCCTTTGGCAGAAAAATTGTGCAGTACC
>JBBPBX010066679.1:0-19606 GCA_038048925.1 Garcialebias charrua
CACACAAGCGGAGCAGTTTCTGATCAGTCTCTCTACATCCAAGTCCATGTTAGGCCAGTAAAATTTGCTCCTCAGATATTGTTTTGTACGAACCACTCCTTGGTGAGTTTCGTGTCCAATTTCCAGTGCTTGTTTCACCATCGCTCTTGGTAGCACTATCCTGTGTCCTCTCAGCACAAGTCCGTTATATATGCTGAACTCTCCAGCACATCTGTTGTAAGGCTGCAACTCAGATGGAACTGGGTTCGGCCATTTTCCTGTTTCCACAATCATCTTCAGTTGTTTCATTGTGTTGTCCTCTGTCATTTTCTGTTTGATGTCCTCAAGGTTCATGGCTTGCACTTCATGCATCGTTACTGTCAGTACTCTGTCCACATATGTTTCCACATACTCATTGGCCCTCATGCACGAACCGTTCGTACGCACAGATTTGTTCTTAAACTGTGCGTACGAGTGATTTAGGATCATTTGTGGCATTCAACAATGTTTTCGTATCCTACGATTTTTTTCAGATACGAACAAAATTTACGAGTGGTCCGGACCTGTCGTATATTTTAGGAGCGTCAGTCTGCTGTCATCCAGACGGAATTTCTCCACTAATAACTTCATATTTCGTTATTTAGAAAATATTTAGAGTTTAAAAAAGTCACGCACCACAATTGTTTTTGACAATAGGTTCTGTTTGAAGTCGGATTATAATTTTAAATGTAATAATGACTAACGGATTAAATGCATCCTTACTGTCAGTACTCTGTCCACATATGTTTCCACATACTCATTGGCCCTCATGCACGAACCGTTCGTACGCACAGATTTGTTCTTAAACTGTGCGTACGAGTGATTTAGGATCATTTGTGGCATTCAACAATGTTTTCGTATCCTACGATTTTTTTCAGATACGAACAAAATTTACGAGTGGTCCGGACCTGTCGTATATTTTAGGAGCGTCAGTCTGCTGTCATCCAGACGGAATTTCTCCACTAATAACTTCATATTTCGTTATTTAGAAAATATTTAGAGTTTAAAAAAGTCACGCACCACAATTGTTCTTGACAATAGGTTCTGTTTGAAGTCGAATTATAATTTTAAATGTAATAATGACTAACGGATTAAAGTATTTAAATTAAAATCAATTTGTTATCAATGCCGTTTTCTAACACTACAATATCAATATGAAGATCTCAAACTGAAACCAACTTAAATTATGAATTAATTTAAGTTTAATTTGTCTCGGTAACGCAGACTTCGGTAACGCAGACTTTAGGTTGACCTCCTCCTGTCGCAGTCATAGCTGTCAGATAGCTCAATCGGTAGAGCGTTGCGTCGCAGTTCCGAACCTTATGGGTTCGAGTCCCACGTGGGACTTTTTTTTTCTCCTTTTAATTCATTCCAGATTTAAAAAACACAAGAAAACTATTTACAATACAACAAGAAATGAAGCATAAAGTCTTTTTAATCTGGAATGAATAAATAATCTAAAGAAAGAAGGAATAAAAATAATCATACCTTGTGGGAATTTGGGGTTGAACGAGTACATAATTTTTAACCTCGACATTAACATAAAAAAACTCGAACGACGCTCGAGTAGCCGATGACGTCACAGTGTCTTATGATGCAAAATAAATAAATAAATATAAATGCATAAAAACCGTCTTTACAAAAAGAAAAAAAAGACCAACAAAACATTGGGAGCATTTATTATGCTCCTATCATTTATCATACTGCAGATAAGTCACAGGAAAAACAAAACTATTAGTTATTATTATTAATATTAAAAGTGAAAGTATACCGTGCGGCGCTGAAACCGAAACTGAAAAACAAATGGGGCAACACCGCACCACAGCCTGAAGTGCTGTGCAATTTAGGTTTACTTTTAGAGATTAATGTGTTTATAGGTTTTTTTAATAGGTCTAGAGAGATTAATATGTTGCTTTTGTTTGTGAAACGAGAGAGGAAGCTGCCGTGTTATATATGTGGCCTGCAATGCAACACCGCCACCTGCTGCCAGTCACAATCTACGGTGGTCAGAGAACAGAAAATCAACAGGAAATAGCGCATTTTATAAATTAAAAACTGTTTTACCTTTTTGACAAGACTGCCTGCTCCATTTACATCCGTGCGCACAAAGGAATCCATTTTGTGGCGTCTACTAAAAGCTAAAAGCTACCTCGCGCGCTGTGAAATGTGACGTGATGACGTCACTACGGGTACTCGAGGTGGACAAAAAAGCCTCGATAGAAGTCAAAGCACTCGATCTGTCAAAAACTTGGGTATTCTGTTAATGCACTAGTGGGAATCGAACCCACGAGGTCTCGATAAGCGGTGCAATGCTTTACCCAGTGGGCCACCAGGACGCGTGTATATTTTAAGGTCCACATTTCTTATAAACAAACATTCTTTGGCTTTAGTTGGTCATTTACTCCCATGAGTGACGCTGCTAATAAGGACAGATTTTCTTTTCTTGACCTCAGAGAGCAGAACTTCAATCTCCGCACCGGTAGAGTTCTTCTTTTTACTTTTCGCTGTCATTTTATGAACGAACACGTTTTGCCTCTGAGGCAGGAAACGTAGCCTTATATGGTGTTTTGAGGGGTGGGGATTATGTAAATAACCTCTCCGCGTGCACGCGCAGGTGAATAGAACAGGTGGGATTCATCATATTTGCGCAGCCATTTACACACTTTTCCTGAGGATAGAAGAGTTTGTTGAATCCGACGTGGCATGTTCGTACGAACGCTTCGTACGAACAAAAGTATGAGAAATTTAGGATAGAAATATGAACATGTTCGTGCATGAGGCCCATTGTTCTCTGTTTCTGGTAAAGGAAGTCGTGAAAGTGAATCCGCTACGTTGGACTTTCCGACGATGTGTTCTATTTTATAATCATACGGTTGTAGTTTCAAACCGAGTCTCTGTATTCGTGGTGGTGACAGTGTAGCTTTCTCTGGGTTGAACATGTATATGAGGGGTTTATGGTCAGTTTGCAAAGTAAACTTGGCCCCCACAAGTATGTTCTAAAATGTTCCACAGCCCATACACATCCTAAAGCCTCACGTTCTATCTGAGAATAACGACGTTCTGTTGGGGTCAATGAACGGCTTGCATAGGCTACTGGTTTGTTCTGTCCATCTGATTGGGTCTGTAGTAAAACTGCACCTAATCCTACTGGACTAGCATCAGTAATAACTACTGTGGGTGCATCTAATTTAAAGTAGGCCAGGCATGGCTCACTCACCAATGCTTCTTTCATTGCTTGGAATGATCTTTCTGTTTCACTTGTCCACTCCCACGCTTGTTCTTTTCTAGTCAGCTTCCTTAGTGGTTCTGATAAGTTTGCATAGTTTGGTATGAATTTCATCAGAAATCCACAAGTACCTAGGAATGAGCGGAGTTGTTGAACGTTTTCAGGTCTCGGTGCTTTGTAGATGGCTTCAACCTTTCTTGGGTCTGGTTTAATTCCTGTGTTGGTGATCACGTGTCGGAGTATCTCAATTTCTTCCATCCATCCATCCATCCATCCATTTTCTTCTGCTTATCCGGGGTCGGGCCGCGGGGGTAGCAGCCTAAGTAGGGAGGCCCAGACTTCCCTCTCCCCAGCCACTTGGAGCAGCTCCTCTGGGGGAATCCCAAGGCGTTCCCAGGCCAGCCGAGAAACATAGTCCCTCCAGCGTGTCCTGGGTCTTCCTCTGGGTCTCCTCCCGGTGGGACATGCCCGGAACACCTCACCAGGGAGGCGTCCAGGAGGCATCCTAACCAGATGCCCGAGCCACCTCAACTGGCTCCTCTCGATGTGGAGAAGCAGCGGCTCTACTCCGAGTCCCTCCCGGATGACTGAGCTTCTCACCCTATCTCTAAGGGAGAGTCCAGACACCCTGCGGAGAAAACTCATTTCAGCCGCTTGTATCCGAGATCTCGTTCTTTCGGTCATAACCCAAAGCTCATGACCATAGATGAGGGTGGGAACGTAGATCGATCGGTAAATTGAGAGCTTTGCCTTTTGACTCAGCTCTCTCTTCACCACGACAGACCGGTACAGCACCCGCTTCACTGCGGACGCTGCACCTATCCGCCTATCGATCTCACGCTCCAGTTTTCCCTCATTCGTGAACAAGACCCCGAGATACTTAAACTCCTCCACTTGGGGCAGGACCTCCTCCCCGACCCGGAGAAGGCATGCTACCCTTTTCCGGCTCAAGACCATGGCCTCGGATTTGGAGGAACTGATCCTCATCCCGGCCGTATCACATTCAGCTGCAAACCGCTCCAGCGAAAGCTGTAGATCACGATCTGATGAAGCCAATAGGACCACATCATCTGCAAAAAACAGAGAAGCGATTCTAAGGCCACCAAAACGGATCCTCTCAACACCTTGGCTACGCCTAGAAATTCTGTCCATAAAAGTTATGAACAGAATCGGTGACAAAGGGCAACCTTGGCGGAGTCCAACTCTCACCGGAAACGAGCCTGACTTACTGCCAGCGATGCGGACCATGCTCTGACACCGGTCGTACAGGGACCTAACAGCCCATATCAAAGGGCCTGGTACCCCATACTCCCGGAGTACCCCCCACAGAACCCCCCGAGGGACGCGGTCGAATGCCTTCTCCAAGTCCACAAAGCACATGTAAACTGGTTGGGCAAACTCCCACGCACCCTCCAGGACCCTGCTGAGGGTGTAGAGCTGGTCTAGTGTTCCACGACCAGGACGAAAACCACACTGCTCCTCCTGAATCCGAGGTTCGACTATCCGACGGACCCTCCTCTCCAGAACCCCTGAATAGACCTTACCAGGGAGGCTTAAGAGTGTGATCCCCCTATAGTTGGAACACACCCTACGGTCCCCCTTTTTGAATAGGGGAACCACCACCCCAGTCTGCCAATCCAAGGGAACTGCCCCCGATGTCCACGCGATATTGCAGAGTCGCGTAAGCCAACACAACCCCACAACATCCAGAGCCCTAAGGAACTCAGGACGAATCTCATCCACCCCCGGAGCCCTGCCACCACGGAGCTTTTTAACCACCTCGGCGACCTCAGCACCAGAGATTGGAGAGCCCGACCCAAAATCCCCAGGCTCCGCTTCCTCAGTGGAAGACGTGCCAGTAGGATTGAGGAGGTCTTCGAAGTATTCCGCCCACCGACTCACAACATCCCGAGTTGAGGTCAACAGCACGCCATCCCCACCATAAATGGTGTTGGTCGCGTACCGCTTTCCCCCCCTGAGACGCCGGATGGTGGACCAGAATCGCCTCGAAGCCGTACGGAAGTCATTCTCCATGGCCTCTCCGAACTCCTCCCACGCCCGAGTTTTTGCCTCAGCAACCACCCGAGCCGCATGCCGCTTGGACTGCCGGTACCTATCTGCTGCTTCCGGGGTCCCACAGGCCAAAAAGGCCCAATAGGACTCCTTCTTCAGCTTGACAGCATCCCTCACCGCCGGTGTCCACCACCGGGTTCGAGGGTTGCCACCACGACAGGCACCAACAACCTTGCGGCCACAACTCCGATAAGCTGCCTCGACAATAGAGGCGCGGAACATGGCCCACTCGGGCTCAATGTCCCCCGCCTCCCTCGGAACGTGTTCAAAGCTCTCCCGGAGGTGGGAGTTAAAGCTCCGTCTTACGGGAGACTCTGCCAGACGTTCCCAGCAGACCCTCACAATACGTTTGGGCCTGCCAGGTCTGACCGGCATCCTCCCCCACCATCGGAGCCAACTCACCACCAGGTAGTGGTCAGTTGACAGCTCCGCCCCTCTCTTCACCCGAGTGTCCAAGACATGCGGCCGCAGATCAGATGAGACGACAACAAAGTCGATCATCGAGCTGCGACCTAGGGTGTCCTGGTGCCAAGAGCACATATGGACACCCTTATGCCTGAACATGGTGTTCGTTATGGACAATCCATGACGAGCACAGAAGTCCAACAACAGAACACCACTCGGGTTCAGATCAGGGGGGCCGTTCCTCCCAACCACACCCCTCCAGGTCTCACTGTCATTGCCCACGTGAGCGTTGAAGTCCCCCAGCAGAACAAGGGAGTCCCCAGGAGGCGCACTCTCCAATACCCCCTCCAAGGACTCCAAAAAGGGTGGGTAATCTGCGCTGCCGTTTGGCGCATAGGCACAAACAACAGTCAGAGCCCGTCCCCCCACACGTAGGCGAAGGGAGGCTACCCTCTCGTTCACCGGGGTGAACCCCAACGTACAGGCACCAAGATGGGGGGCAACAAGTATGCCCACTCCTGCTCGGCGCCTCTCACCAGGGGCAACTCCAGAGTGGAAGAGTGTCCAACCCCTCTCAAGGAAACTGGTTCCAGAGCCAGAGCCATGCGTTGAGGTGAGTCCGACTATTTCTAGCCGGAACCTCTCAACCTCACACACTAGCTCAGGCTCCTTCCCCACCAGAGAGGTGACATTCCATGTCCCAATGGCCAGCTTCTGTAGCCGAGGATCAGACCGCCAGGGTCCCCGTCCTCGGCCACCACCCATTCCACAATGCACCCGACCCCTTTGGCCCCTCCCACAGGTGGTGAGCCCATGGGAAGGGGGACCCACGTCTCCTCTTCGGGCTGTGCCCGGCCGAGCTCCATGGGTAAAAGCACGGCCACCATGCGCTCGCCAACGTGCCCCTCCTCTCAATTTCTTGTAACCCAAAAATACACTTGTCTCTGTTGAGGGTTAGACCTCTATCCACAAATCTCTGAAATACTTTTCTCAGTCTCTTTTCAAGTTTTTCCTCATCCTCTCCAAAGATTACTACATCATCCATGTAGCAAACGGTACCAGGCATTCCACATAACATAAAGTCCATAGCCTTCTGGTAGGCTTCTGGTGCACTTGATAATCCAAAAGGAACTTTTATGAAGCGGTAGCACCCTCTGTGTGATGAATGTCATCAGGTGTCTGGACTCTGTGGCTAAATCACATTGCCAAAATCCTTTCCTTGCATCTAGCTTAGCAAACACTTTTGCTCCCTGCACTGCCTGTAAGATGCTGTCTACTGTTGGTACCGGGTGTCTTTCTCTGATCACTGCTCTATTTACCTCCCTAAGGTCAACGCATAGCCTCACTTCTTTTGTATCTTTCTTGGGTACAATAAGGATATTAGAAACACATTCTGATCCTTCATTTACCTCCTCTATAATACCTTGTTCTAGCATCTTATCTAGCTCCTGGTTTACAGCTTCTAACATGGGATAAGGGACTCTCCTTAAAGCTGCTATCTGTGATTTCTGTATGATCAAAACACTTAGAATAATTTTCAACAAGGAAAAGCATTCTGCTCCCTCAGTCCGTGGTCTGTGAACTTGAGATCTGCAGCTCCGCCTCCAGCTGAAGTCTCTCGGAGATGCTGCGATATTCTGTGTTTATATAATAATAATAATAATAATAATAATAATAATGAATTCAATTTATAACGCACTTTTCATTAATGAAAATCTCAAAGTGCTACAAGGTGCAACAGAATTAAATGTCAATAAAACAAATAATAAAACAATTAAAATCAATAACAGTATCAGCTAAGATCAAAAGTAGAATCATGAGGAGGTAGAGTATGCTCGGTTGAAAAGAAAGGTCTTCAAGCCGCTCTTAAAGTCAACCACAGACTGTGGGGCTCTCAGACAGTCAGGAAGAGAGTTCCACAGGCGGGGGGCAGCCACACTGAAAGCCCGGTCTCCCATGGTCCTTAATTTGGTTCTCGGAATGTGAAGGAGATTACTGTTCTGTGACCGCAGCGAACGGGTGGATGAGTATGGAATAAGAATATCCTTCAGATAATCTGGTGAAGTTCCGTGTAAGCATTGATGTGTAATGAGAGCAGTTTTGTACTGAATTCTGTAGGCGACAGGAAGCCAATGAAGGTTATGGAGAATGGGCGTAATATGTTCAAATTTACGAACTCTCAACAAGATCCTTGCTGCACTGTTTTGAATATATTGAAGTTTCTGAAGGTTTTTGCCAGGGATTCCAATAAACAGGGAGTTGCAGTAGTCGAGCCTGGAGGAGACAAAAGCATGGACGAGCTTCTCAGCATCGGAAAAAGTTAGGGATGGGCGAAGTCTGGAGATGTTTCGAAGATGGAAGAAGCAAGTTTTAAACAGATGCTTAATGTGATTTTCAAATGTAAGATTGGAGTCCATTTTTATTCCAAGATTAGTAACAGAGGTGGAGAGGGGGATGTCTTGTCCAGAAAAGGAAAGTCTTGTTACTTGAAAACACAAACACTGAAACATTAACCCTCTACAATCTCAAGGAGACAAGCGGAGAGAAGATAAGAAAAAAACATAAGGAAAAAGACAAAAAATAAGAAAAAAGATGGGGAAAAAAGAAAAAAGAAAAGAAAAAAGGAAAAAGAAAAAAGAGAAAAAGAAAAATGGAAAAAAAAGGAGAAAAAAGAAGAAAAAAGAAAAAGAAAAGGAAAAAGAAAAGGAAAAAGGAAAAAAGAAGAAAAGAGAGAAGAAAAAACAAACAAAAAAAGATGGGAAAAAGCGAAAGAAGAAAAGAAAAATTGATGGAAAAGAAAAAGAGAAATAGAAAACAAGGAAAAAAAAATAAAAAAAATAATAATAAAAATAAAATAAATACTCCACAACCTCAAGGAGACAAGAGGAGAGCAGAGGAAGGTACAGTCATGGAAGGAAAACTTGTTTTACTTATTAGGATGCAAAAGAATAATCTGTTATAGGAGATGTTTGTACCTGGTGAGGGGTGCCAATCAGTATGGCCTCAGTCTTGGAGCAGTTTAATTGAAGAAAGTTCTGATTCATCCATTCCCTAATTGCCTCCAGGCAGGCAGAGAGGGCAGTGAGTGAAGATGGAGATGACAAGGTGGAAGATGAGGATGCTCCAGTCCTGATGTAGAGCTGTGTATCGTCGGCATAACAGTGAAAAGAAATGTTGAACTGATTAATAATTTGACCTAAAGGCAGCATGTAAAGGGAAAACAGCAGGGGCCCCAGAACCGACCCCTGAGGGACACCACAGGAGACACAGACTGTCTGGGACGTGGCGTTGCCAAGACTAACACATTCCAGCCTGTTGGAGAGGAAAGATTTGAACCAGTCCAGGACGGTGTCGCAGAGACCGACCTCCACATGAAGACGGTGGAGGAGGATACTATGGTCCACAGTGTCGAAGGCTGCAGTGAGGTCAAGGAGGACAAGGATGGAGGGAGAGCCAGTGTCAGCAGCCAAGAGGACATCATTGGTAACTCTCAGCAATGCAGTCTCTGTACTGTGAGCTGCCCTGAATCCAGACTGGAACTTCTCATACAGGGAGTGTTGTTGTAGGTGATCCTGCAGCTGAGCAGCAACAGCTTTTTCCAGCACTTTAGACAGAAAAGGGAGGTGTGAAATTGGGCGGTAATTAGAAAAAATGTCGGGATCCAAATTAGATTTTTTCAGAAGAGGCCTAATGATGGCGGTTTTTAGAGGCAGTGGAACATGACCAGATTGTAGAGACTGATTTATTATTTGAGTGATAAGTGGGCCTATTGCAGAATGATTGGTTTTTATGAGAGACGAGGGGAAAGGATCCAGGGCACAGGATGAAGGCTTCATTTTCTTGATGATGGCCTCCACCTCACTCTGAACAACTTCGTCAAAGCTGTTTAGGGTCCCAGAATGCAGACGGGTGGGTGGCACACTGAGAACGGGGAGGTTGTGGAGCTGAGATCTGATAGTGTCAACTTTGGTTTTAAAAGATGAAAGAAACAGGTCGCATTTTTGAGCAGAGTCCTCAAGAGTTTGCTTAATGGGATTAAGCAGACGAGTGATTGTGGAGAAGAGCTGTTTAGAGTTTCCAGGGCAGGTGTTGATGATGTTAGAATAATATTTGGAGCGTGCTTCTTTTAAAGAAAAGGCGTACGCTTTCTGATGTTCTTTATATGCCTGCTTATGCACAGAGAGACCAGATGATTTTACACGTCTCTCAATAGCACGGCCAGTTGCCTTCATCTTGCGCAGCTCATCAGTGTACCAAGGGGCTGAACGCGAGAAAGACACCAGTCTTGTCTTCAAGGGGGCGTGTAGGTCCAGGAGCTCCCGAAGAGATTGGTTGTAGTAATCCACAGAGTCATCTGCAGAAGGATGATTGACAGCGGTCAGGGTGTGAAGATCAGCAGACAGAACATCAAGGGAAATGTTTTTAAGGTCACGGAACTGGATGGGTCGTTTTGGGTTTGAAGCAGGCGAAGATGAAGGCACTTCCAGGGAGATGACCCTGTGATCTGAGACACCCAGGTCATATACAGATAAGTTATTGATGAGTACAGTGTCTGTAATCACCAAATCCAGAGTATGCCCCCTGCTGTGCGTAGGGGCGTCAACATGTTGAGTGAGATTAAGAGAGTCCAGAAGAGACTTAAAATCTGTTGCCAGAGGTGAAGAAGAATTGTCCACGTGGATATTTAAGTCGCCAAGAAAAATAGTCTTCACAGGGGAGGTGCAGAAAAAAGTGAGGAGGTCATGCATCTCTGAGTTAAATGAAACATGCGGTTTGGGAGGTCTATAAATTAATATAACATTCATCAGGAGTGGGGCTTTGAAGCTGAAAGCCAGACATTCAAAAGAAGAAAAGTTCTGAGAAGACAGATGAGACAATTTTAAATTACTGCGATAAATTACCGCCAGACCACCACCGCGGCCAGTGCTGCGGGCTCTCTGCAGATAACTGTATCCAGAGGGACACGCCTCATTCAGAGAACTGAACACCTCTGGTTGGTGCCACGTCTCTGTAAGACACATGAGGTCCAAGTTCTTCTCCAGAATGTGATCATGAATTAAACATGACTTGTTGGATAGTGACTGCACATTGAAAAGTTCTAATTTAATACCAGTTGGAATAGGAGCTTTTTGAACCGGTTTAAGCAGACTGAAGTCCACTCCACGTTTTCCTCGCCACTTCGTGCGCAGTGGACTACAAAGGCCTACAGACGCAGCGTTCTGATGACGCCATCGAGGTGCGACACGTCTTTCAGCCCAGGCAGCACTAATCGAATCCGAGTTCGCTTGAGAATAAACGGTTTTCCTTCGAGAGCTTCTATGGATGTAACGAGGTCTACGCAGAAGTCCCAGTTGTTTGATGGTGGAAATAGAAAGAGGAATGGAGCAGTTGTTAAGTTCAAACAACTGCGAAGCGGAATACGTCAACATCCACGAGCCGGTGGAGGCTAGCACAGAGCTAGCCGCTAGCAGCAGGCCCACGGCTCCGAAAAAGATATACAAGAAGCAGAGAGATGTAACTCGAACGAGCATTACCTTGAAGGAGTACAGGAGAGAGTCCAGAACAGTCCAAAGGACACAGGAAGTTGAGAGAGGCAGCAGGTAAGCGAACAATAAGTGCAGCTACGTGGTTCTCGAAGCTAAATTCGTGTTGAAGCTAGCGGGAGCTAGCAGCTCCTACTATTAAAATTCCGGTTTGACTAGTAAAGTTTGCTATCTAATGAATCCAGCAAACAAGTCAAATCTTGGCTTCGCCATGGTCTCCCATCCTGAGCAAGCACAATGGCATCAGTGGAAAGGAAAAACTCCCTTTTAGAAGGAAGAAACCTCTAGCAGACCCAGGCTCAGGACAAGCGGTCATCTGCTTTGACCGGCAACTTATAATGTTTGCAGATCCACAACGCAGTCAGAAAAGACAGTTGCTCTAAAACTAACTAACTAAAACACAAAACTTAATCAGAGAAAGCTAGAAAGGTAGAAATGTCCGCGTCCGTCCACACAGGAGCTGTTCACAGGCTCAACGCCTGCCGCACTCTGCGTTCAAACAATGTAACTTAAGTGAAGACCAGATCAGTCACCTGGGCCCTGCTTGCTTTTCTGTTGCCCTGAAGGCTGCAGGGTTGGAAGAATTTGGAGTTAATTAAGTTCTGTTTAATTTCTGTCCAGTTTTATTAAAAAGTTATTTAAATCAAACTAAGTACACAACAGAGTATTTAACATCAGGGTGGATGCTCAGTGCTTTATTTATGGTTATTTAAGTCTGCGTTATGTAACGGTTTGATGATCCTTGTCACATATTTATTTAGGTTTTTTGTGTATTTATTGTCTAAATCAATAAAAAAAAAAGATTTTGTCGCTGTGTTCTTTCAAATAGAAAATTATTTCACTGCATGTTCATGAAGAAGACAAAGCAACAGTACTGTTCATCCAATCATCATTTTAATGTTTGCATGAAAACATGGTGACTATGAGAACATTGATCCTGTGTTTGTTTTCATCAACTCCCCCTGTGAGCATTGAATCTCATTATGTAACAAAACCAGAATCTGAACAAGTCCAGCTGCACTGCATCAACTCAGGTTTGAGTCTTCTCAGGAGCTGAGTGTCTCCAGCACGCAGCTGGCTTCCTCTTCTTCGGACGTAGAAGTACACCTCTGGGTGTAAATTCCTCGTCGGAAGCCCATCGACAATGTTTCAAAACTAGATGCATAACACAGATAAAATGTCACACAAAGTAAGAGCTACACATAACTTATTGAAAGGGTTATACATAATTTACGATACTTTATTACAAATACGCAAAGATTTGAGAAGCAAATAGTCTATCCTTACTAAGGCTGCACGATTAATCGCATTTGCGATTATCTCGCGATATGTTAAAACGCGATTCACTAATCGCACGGGCTGCGATTTGACTGGTCACGCTTCTCTGCATCACACCGGTCTGGCCGCGCAGCTCTGAGCGAAGCAAAACAGAGAGAGAGCAGGGAGGAGCAGACTGTGCGCTACAACACAGTTGCTTTAGGCTCGACAGAAGTCATAAAAGTTATAAATTCAGGTAAGTTAGCTCATTTAAACGTGTATCTGAGAGCGCGAGCTGGTCACGTGACTTGATAGTGAGCCGGTTTGGCCGCGCGCAGCTCTGAGGAGCAAAACAGAGCAGGAGGGATGGAGGAGACCGTGCGCTCCAATACTCTTGCTTCAGGCTCGACAGAAGTCATAAAAGTTATAAATTCAGGTAAGTTAGCTCATTTAAACGTGTATCTGAGAGCGCGAGCTGGTCACGTGACTTGGTAGTGAGCCGGTTTGGCCGCGCGCAGCTCTGAGGAGCAAAACAGAGCAGGAGGGATGGAGGAGACCGTGCGCTCCAACACTGTTGCTTCAGTTGTGTCGTTAGTGATATGAATTAATACAGAACCAGTAAAAATAATCGCATATTAAATCGCAATCGCAATTTATAGAAAAAAAATCGCAATTAGATTATTTTCCAAAATCGTTCAGCCCTAATCCTTACCGGTGTTTTGACTGCGCCGACGCCATTACAAATGTTTACATGCATGCGCGTTCACGAGACAGCCAAGCTGTGAAGGAGGAGCTAAGGAGGCGGAGTTGCAGGTCAGCCAGAGTGCAAGGGGGAGGAGGGAGAAAGGTCTCTGTTCAAAATTTTTCTAAGTGCCAGGGCTTTCCAAAAATCGCAGACCATACCTTTAAAGTACAATACCCACCGTGACAGTAACAATTCACCATATTGGACAATTACTGTAGTAGAATATGATGTCTATTTTCATTTTTGCATTTGGGCCAGGCGAGTGTAAAAAAAAAAAACAACAACAACGGAGTTTCCGGAAGCATCCGGAAACTCCTCCGAAGATTGCCGAACTCCGGAGTGACGCAAAAAAAGGATCCCCTCAGAAGGCACTGCAATGGATCTTACGCTCCGACTTTGCCACGCAGTCATAACCAGTCATTTTTTATCCTCCATCCTTACACATGTAAGTGTGACTGTGCGGCTAAAACCTAACATCACCCGCTATTGCAGCCGCGCACACTCAGAGCTCAGAACCGGACCCAGAACCGGACACTTAGCTAGACCCACGCACTCAGAACTCAGACCCGGACCCAGAACCGGACAATTAGCTCGACCCACGCACTCACAGCTCAGAACCGGACCCAGAACCAGACACTTAGCTCGAACCACGCACTCACAGCTCAGAACCGGACCCAGAACCGGACACTTAGCTCGAACCGCGCACTCACAGCTCAGAACCGGACCCAGAACCGGACACTTAGCTCGAACCACGCACTCACAGCTCAGACCCGGACCAAGAACCGGACACTTAGCTCGAACCACGCACTCACAGCTCGGAACCGGAACTAGAATCGGACAACGAGCTCGACCCACACACTCATACATGAGAACCGACAGTCATCACGGCTGCAGCCGTGGACACAGAGCTCAGACCGGACACGTAGCTGAGACACATATTATGCTAATTAGCATAGCATTAGCATTATGCTAACCAGCCACAGGCTAGCGACACACATTTTCATGAATAAGTGGCGTGAATATTACCAAACTATGGTACATTTAAAAGCCTGCTCATTTATTCATTCTGTTCCGATGTCAAAAATTAAATTGAGCAAAGTCTTACCCGCAAAACCTCCCGTTTTCTTACAACTGTCGAGGTCCGGGCCTTCTTCGCTGCTCGGTCCATGGAGAGGGATGAGTCCAGTTTCCAGGGAGAGGCACATTCTTCCTTCAGTCTCGTACCACTTTTCCCCTTAAATCCAAATGCTGGGCAACACATCGGTTCGGCATTTTCTTAGTTTTTCTTCGTAACTACTCTGGTAAGAAATAAGAAAGCTACTAGTTGAGACATGGCGCACGTTCTAACTGTCGGAATTTAAGGCGGATACTTGTGTGACGTCAATGCCCATATATGGAGAGGGGCAGACTTTTCCGGAGCGCTGCTGTTAAAATATACTAAAAATCAAGAAATAACACATATAGCGTTATCTCTCCCCTCCCTGGGCTGCCACCTTACCGTGGTGGAGGGGTTTGAGTGTCCCAATGATCCTAGGAGCTATGCTGTCAGGGGCTTCATGCCCCTAGAAGGGTCACCCAAGGCAGACAGGTCCTAGGTGAGGGACCAGACAAAGTGCAGCCCAAAAACCCCTATGATGAGTACAATTAATGGACTAAGTTTTCCCTCGCCCGGACGCGGGTCACCGGGGCCCCACTCTGGAGCCAGGCCCGGAGGTGGGGCACGCTGGCGAGCGCCTGGTGGCCGGGCTTTTACCCATGGAGCCCGGCCGGGCACAGCCCGAAGAGGAGACGTGGGTCCCCCTTCCCATGGGCTCACCACCTGTGGGAGGGGCCAAAGGGGTCGGGTGCAATGTGAGATGGGTGGTGGCCGAGGGCGGGGACCCTGGCGGTCTGATCCTCGGCTACAGAAGCTGGCCATTGGGACATGGAATGTCACCTCTCTGGTGGGGAAGGAGCCTGAGCTAGTGTGTGAGGTTGAGAGTTTCCGACTAGAAATAGTCGGACTCACCTCAACGCATGGCTCTGGCTCTGGAACCAGTTTCCTTGAGAGGGGTTGGACACTCTTCCACTCTGGAGTTGCCCCTGGTGAGAGGCGCCGAGCAGGAGTGGGCATACTGGTTGCCCCCCATCTTGGTGCCTGTACGTTGGGGTTCACCCCGGTGAACGAGAGGGTAGCCTCCCTTCGCCTACGTGTGGGGGGACGGGCTCTGACTGTTGTTTGTGCCTATGCACCAAACGGCAGCTCAGACTACCCACCCTTTTTGGAGTCCTTGGAGGGGGTATTGGAGAGTGCGCCTCCTGGGGACTCCCTTGTTCTACTGGGGGACTTCAACGCTCACGTGGGCAATGACAGTGAGACCTGGAGGGGTGTGGTTGGGAGGAACGGCCCCCCTGATCTGAACCAGAGTGGTGTTCTGTTATTGGACTTCTGTGCTCGTCATGGATTGTCCATAACGAACACCATGTTTAAGCATAAGGGTGTCCATATGTGCTCTTGGCACCAGGACACCCTAGGTCGCAGTTCGATGATCGACTTTGTTGTCGTCTCATCTGATCTGCGGCCGCATGTCTTGGACACTCGGGTGAAGAGAGGGGCGGAGCTGTCAACTGACCACTACCTGGTGGTGAGTTGGCTCCGATGGTGGGGGAGGATGCCGGTCAGACCTGGCAGACCCAAACGTATTGTGAGGGTCTGCTGGGAACGTCTGGCAGAGTCTCCCGTAAGACGGAGCTTTAACTCCCACCTCCGGGAGAGCTTTGAACACGTTCCGAGGGAGGCGGGGGACATGGAGTCCGAGTGGGCCGTGTTCCGCGCCTCTATTGTCGAGGCAGCTTATCGGAGCTGTGGCCGCAAGGTTGTTGGTGCCTGTCGTGGTGGCAACCCTCGAACCCGGTGGTGGACACCGGCAGTGAGGGATGCTGTCAGGCTGAAGAAGGAGTCCTATTGGGCCTTTTTGGCTTGTGGGACCCCGGAAGCAGCTGATAGGTACCGGCAGTCCAAGCGGCATGCGGCTCGGGTGGTTGCTGAGGCAAAAACTCGGGCGTGGGAGGAGTTCGGAGAGGCCATGGAGAATGACTTCCGTACGGCTTCGAGGCGATTCTGGTCCACCATCCGGCGTCTCAGGGGGGGAAAGAGGTACGCGACCAACACCATTTATGGTGGGGTGGCGTGCTGCTGACCTCAACTCGGGATGTTGTGAGTCGGTGGGCGGAATACTTCGAAGACCTCCTCAATCCTACTGGCACGTCTTCCACTGAGGAAGCGGAGCCTGGGGACTTTGGGTCGGGTTCTCCGATCTCTGGTGCTGAGGTCGCCGAGGTGGTTAAAAAGCTCCGCGGTGGCAAGGCTCCGGGGGTGGATGAGATTCGCCCGGAGTTCCTTAGGGCTCTGGATGTTGTAGGGTTGTGTTGGCTTACGCGACTCTGCAATATCGCGTGGACATCGGGGGCAGTTCCCTTGGATTGGCAGACTGGGGTGGTGGTTCCCCTATTCAAAAAGGGGGACCGTAGGGTGTGTTCCAACTATAGGGGATCACACTCTTAAGCCTCCCTGGTAAGGTCTATTCAGGGGTTCTGGAGAGGAGGGTCCGTCGGATAGTCGAACCTCGGATTCAGGAGGAGCAGTGTGGTTTTCGTCCTGGTCGTGGAACACTGGACCAGCTCTACACCCTCAACAGGGTCCTGGAGGGTGCGTGGGAGTTTGCCCAACCAGTTTACATGTGCTTTGTGGACTTGGAGAAGGCATTCGACCGCGTCCCTCGGGGGGTTCTGTGGGGGGTACTCCGGGAGTATGGGGTACCAGGCCCTTTGATAAGGGCTGTTAGGTCCCTGTACGACCGGTGTCAGAGCTTGGTCCGCATTGCCGGCAGTAAGTCAGGCTCGTTTCCGGTGAGAGTTGGACTCCGCCAAGGTTGCCCTTTGTCACCGATTCTGTTCATAACTTTTATGGACAGAATTTCTAGGCGCAGCCAAGGTGTTGAGAGGATCCGTTTTGGTGACCTTAGAATCGCTTCTCTGTTTTTTGCAGATGATGTGGTCCTACTGGCTTCATCAGTTCGTGATTTACAACTTTCACTGGAGCGGTTTGCAGCCGAGTGTGATGCGGCCGGGATGAGGATCAGTTCCTCCAAATCCGAGGCCATGGTCTTGAGCCGGAAAAGGGTAGCATGCCCTCTCCGGGTCGGGGAGGAGGTCCTGCCCCAAGTGGAGGAGTTTAAGTATCTCGGGATCTTGTTCACGAATGAGGGAAAACTGGAGCGTGAGATCGATAGGCGGATAGGTGCAGCGTCCGCAGTGAAGCGGGCGCTGTACCGGTCTGTCGTGGTGAAGAGAGAGCTGAGTCAAAAGGCAAAGCTCTCAATTTACCGATCGATCTACGTTCCCACCCTCATCTATGGTCATGAGCTTTGGGTTATGACCGAAAGAACAAGATCTCGGATACAAGCGGCTGAAATGAGTTTTCTCCGCAGGGTGGCTGGACTCTCCCTTAGAGATAGGGTGAGAAGCTCAGTCATCCGGGAGGGACTCGGAGTAGAGCCGCTGCTTCTCCACATCGAGAGGAGCCAGTTGAGGTGGCTCGGGCATCTGGTTAGGATGCCTCCTGGACGCCTCCCTGGTGAGGTGTTCCGGGCATGTCCCACCGGGAGGAGACCCAGAGGAAGACCCAGGACGCGCTGGAGGGACTATGTTTCTCGGCTGGCCTGGGAACGCCTTGGGATTCCCCCGGAGGAGCTGCTCCAAGTGGCTGGGGAGAGGGAAGTCTGGGCCTCCCTACTTAGGCTGCTACTCCCGCGACCCGACCCCGGATAAGCGGAAGAAGATGGATGGATGGATGGCGTTATTTCTCTACAATATCAACAAACGCTCCTGTTTCATTATGAACTTCACTAGTAAATATTAACTTTTGGTTAACTTTTGGCAAAAAAAACTAAAGAAAAGTCCAGATCAGGGATGAAGAAGAGGAATTTAATACATTTGTGTCACATACAAAACAGTCTGGCGCCGGGCAATTCATTGTGAGACAACGCGCTCATGTATGCGGTCGTGAAATTTGAGCTTGGCACGTACATGGTACACTTGTGCCTTTGCGTACGTACGGCGTACGGCCGAACGCAGAGCTATGAGGGGGCCTTTACAGTTGGTCTGCCAACCGCCATGAAACAAAACAAGATGATTTTTTGGGGGTGGGGAGGGCTCATTAGTTCCTACCCGTACTGGCTACTGAAGTCACAAAGCTGTGAGTGCCTGTTAAGACGCTATTCAACACTAGAGGGAGTACAGGTAGTCCCCGACTTACGAGCGCTCTTACTTAGGAGGTCCCGGACTTACGAGCATGCATCTCATTTAAAAAAATAAAATAAAATAAATAAAAAAAATTACTTTTTTATTTATTTTATAAATGAATACATGTACAGTACCATGCCATACCATACCATTTTATTTATAAAGCACTTTAAACAGGAACAAGTCCACACAAAGTGCTGGACAAACAAACACGCAACAGGCAACACAGACAATGAGGTACAACACGAAAAACATAAAAAACATTGCAGATCATAAATAAAACGATCCAATACAAATCAGCTGGCATTGAAAGCGATGGAGTAGTAGTGAGTTTTTAACCGGGATTTGAAAACCGAGAGGGAGGGGGCCTGTTTGATGAGCAGCGGTAACTCGTTCCAGAGTCTTGGGCCTGCTACAGAGAAAGCCCTGTCACCCCTGCGCTTAAGGCGAGTTTCTGGAACTATTAAGAGTACCTGATCCTCTGACCTCAAAGCACGTGGAGGGACATATGGGTGTATCAGATCCGAGAGATAGGCGGGGGCGAGACTGTTCAGCGATTTGTAGACATACATGAGAATTTTGAATTGGATTCGAAGATGAACCGGTAGCCAGTGAAGGGAGGCCAAGACTGGTGTAATGTGCTCTCTTTTGCGTGTGCTGGTTAAAAATCGGGCAGCTGCGTTCTGAACCAGTTGTAATCGTGCAATGGTGGCTTGACTGACGCCAAGCAGAAGGGAATTGCAGTAATCCAGCCTAGATGTAATGAATGCGTGAATCACTGTCTCCAGGTTGTTTTTTGATAATATGGGCTTCAGCTTAGACAGACGCCTCAGCTGGAAAAAACAGTACTGGACAGTCACCAAGCACTTAGGCTATCTTAACACAGTTTTTAAAGATGAAGGAATGAGTTGAATTGTCTCCCTTTCACATAAAGGAAGCTAGCTCCCTTTATGGGAATGGAGCCTGCAGGGAGGAGGGACACCATTCAACTGACTCCTTAACTGTGTTAGGATAGGCTAAGTGCTTGGTGACTGTACAGTACTGTACATTTATCTA
>JBBPBX010066680.1:9315-19605 GCA_038048925.1 Garcialebias charrua
ATATATAATGCACATAACTACTGTCACAAGCTAATACTAGCCATATTAGTTGTCACAGATGTGGCTTGGTGCAAAGTTATTGCCAGTTGTTCAGTGTTATTTATTGAGAGTCCAGTAATCTGACAGCAGTTTAAATGTGTCCTCCTTGGAGGACATTTGTAAACCTGAATAACTCCCACCCACAGCATATTACTGAATTAACTCATTTTGCTCTCTACAGAGGACATTTAGGGCTTTTCAGTTATGCTAAATATGAAAGGGTAGGTTTTGGCACCTTTCTCTTCCATATGAATAATAAAATATTGGGCATGGACAATATTTATTTTTCCTGGTAGTCAAGAAGCAAGAAGATAGGGAAATGGCTATATGTTTGTATACTGTGAAGTAAGTTTGATCATGTATTTATTTGTATATATCAGGTGTATCCATTTGTATATAACTATCATTAAAACATGGTTCATCTTCACCTTGTTTGAGGCATCAGTGTGAAGAGAGAATGGGAGTGGGCTGCTTCCACTTTTCAATTTTTGGACCACTTCTATCATATTCTGTTATCATTATTATAGTAATACAAGTTCATAATATAAATAGAATCAAGCTCTTTTTTTTGTCCCGATTCTCTTAAATATTCCTAATTTTAAACGTCCTAATGCACCTTAGCATATATAGCATTTCACCATATAAATGTAACTTAAATGTTTCAATGTTAATAGGAGCTAGTTACTTGCAAGCGGCTTTGTTTTCATTCTCCAGATCAATACAGTGTTAAGAAATAGTATAACACCACCAGTGACATTTAGTATATAAAATTATTAATGTTTGATGATTTTTATAAGAAAATTGAAATAAATGTAGCCATCAGAGTCCAATACAATAACCTGGAGCAGGGGTCACCAACCTTTTCGAAACTGAGAGCTACTTCGTGGGTATGGAGTCATACAAAGGGCACCAGTATGATAAACTCTTTGGAAATAACAAAGCGTAAATTGAAAAAAAAATGTATAATAAACATATTTTTAAGAACATATTTTTAAGATAGACATTTTAAAATATATATAAATACAAAAAAAGAATAACAACTGAATAAAATGAAATTTTAAATGCAGCTTAGTATGAGTTGTGCTATTTTTAGAACAGGTCCGGGGGCACCAAATGGTCCTTGGGGGGGCACCCGGGTGCCCGCGGGCACCACGTTGGTGACCCCTGACCTGGAGGCTATTGCTAGCATCCTAACTCCACAAACAAACAAAGAAAAAAAAACTCACCAGTTCCCACTTGCAGTCAGCTGAAGTTTTTTTTCACAAACAGAGCCATCTAAAAGTTGAGAGGCTTATCAGTCAGGAATGGTAATATAATAATATAAGCATTAGATAAAGGCTAGCATTAGCATGCTAGCTCCAGAAACAAACTCACCAGTTGCCACTTTTAGAATAAACAGTCAGCTGAAGGCTTTTTCACAAACAGAGACTTCTAAAAGTTGAGAAGCATATCAGTCAGAAATGGCAAATAGGCATTAGATAAAGGGCTTTCAATTATTTAAAACTCACCTGAGCCAGCCTGCTTTGAGTCACTGCACGGCTCATTTTCCAGACAAAAAAAAAAAAAGAACGGAAGCACATGATCGGTAGGTACAGCTCACGTTGGATGTGCCAAGGGCGCAGAAATCTGCGTCCAGCATCTTCCCATTCTTTTGTAACATCGTGGAATAACTGCGCATGCGCCATTTATAATGAGAGTCTATGGATAAGATTCATGCGCCCCCCAGGACCGGAAATACGTCACCAATCGAAAAAGTTTTTTGAAACAAACAATATAACTCATCATTACTCATAAAATATTTATCCTACACAACTAAAAACATACATGCATATATTTTGAAACATTTTTATTTTATTATTTCATTTTATTAAAAAATTGTAAAGTCTTCAATGTAAAATGGCGAATAGCTCCAGAAGTTCCAGTGGGGCGGCGCCCTAGTGCCCCCTATTGGCCGGCCGCCCCTGATACCATACCATAACATACCATACTATACCATAACATACCATACCAAATGATACCATAACATACCATACCATACCATACTAAACGATACCATACCATACCACACCAAACAATACCATAACATACCATACCATACCATAACATACCATACCATAACATACCATACCAAATGATACCATAACATACCATACCATACCATACTAAACGATACCATACCATACCACACCAAACCATACCATAACATACCATACCATACCATAACATACCATACCATACCACACCAAACCATACCATAACATACCATACCATACCATAACATACCATACCATATGATACCATAACATACCATACCATACCATAACATACCATACCATATGATACCATAACATACCATAACATACCATACCATACCATACTAAACGATACCATACCATACCACACCAAACCATACCATAACATACCACACCAAACCATACCATACCATACCATACCATACCATAACATACCATACCATATGATACCATAACATACCATACCATACCATACTAAACGATACCATACCATAACATCCAAAAAAGCTAAGTCTGGTCCTCTGGACATTCAAAAAACAAAACAAAGCAAAAAAAACCTGTAGAAACGTTTCGTCTTTCGTCCGAAAGACTTCCTCAGTCTGAGAAGCTGTGTTCAGCTCAGTCTTATAAATAGCACCCTCCCACAGTGGATCAACCAGTTGGCTGATGACAGCCGAAACCAGCTGCTCACATGATCAAGGAGGACCATCAGCCTGACGATGGATCGTTAACACCCTGATGGTTGTTTGCTATTCACAGAGGGCTGAGTGATACTAGCAATAACAGCATTGTAAGAGGGGGACAGTTGAACCCGGAGGCCTCCACCTCTGTTTAATGATGGACGGTTTCTTTTCACAAAGATGGCCTCCTTTACTCCTCTCTCAAACCATCGTTCCTCTCTATCAAGGATGTGAACATCTTCATCCCTGAAAGAGTGACCGCTGGCCTGGAGATGAGTGTAGACTGCAGAGTCCTGACCTGATGATGTTGATCTTCTGTGCTGGGCCATCCTTTTGGCCAGTGGCTGTTTAGTTTCCCCGATATAAGACTGATCACAGCCCTCCTGACACTGAACAGCATACACAATATTACTCTGTTTGTGCCGGGGGACTGGATCTTTGGGATGAACCAGTCTTTGCCGTAATGTATTTTGGGGTTTAAAAGCCACTGGGACGTTGTGTTTAGAAAATAAACGTCTCAATGTCTCTGAAACTCCCGCAACATACGGAATGACCACTGGTCTGGGTCTGGGTTCCTTCTTTTCACCTGATGGCTGGCTGGAGTCCTGTTTGGGTTTCTTCTCTGCTTTCAGGAAGGCCCAGTTAGGATATCCACATTTCTCTAGAGCCTGTTTTGTGTGTGATTTCTCCTTCTGTCTGGCTCCTGAGTTAGTGGGGATGCTGTCTGCTCTGTGATACAGAGTCCTGATGACTCCTAACTTGTGCTCCAGAGGGTGATGGGAGTCAAACTGTAAATACTGGTCTGTGTGGGTGAGTCTGTGTGGGTGAGTCTGTGTGGGTGGGTACCACACAGACCATACCATACTAAACCATACCATACCATACCACTTTATTTATAAATCACTTAAAAACAGCAGCAAGGCCAACTAAAGTGCTGCACAACAAAACAAAGAAAAGAAAATAGGATAACATGAATAAATCCACAGAGGTAAACATAACAAACTAAATTACTATAATAATAAAAACACAATGAAGTTAAAATCAGCTCACACTGGATCAAACACCAGGGAATAAAAGTGAGTTTTCAAACGAGAGTTAAAAGAGTAGAAGAGGGCCAGCCTGACGTGCTAACTCATACCACAGTTTTGAACCTGCAACAGAGAAGGAACTGTAACCTCTGAGCTTAAAATGAGTGGCTGGAACCTACAGTATAAAAGCTTCTGGTCTGGTGAACTCAGAGTGCGTTGTGGGACACTTAGCACTTTGAGATTTTTGTTAATGAAAAGTGCGTTACAAATTAAATTCATTGTTATTATTATTATTATTATATGGCTGCAGCAGATCAGTGCAATAAGAGGGGGCAGAACTATTAAGAAATTTAAAAACATACAACAGGATTTTAAATTGAATTTGGAAGTGAACCATGAACCAGGAGGGAATCAAAAAGTGGAGAAATGTGCTCTCTTTTGCCTGCACCAGTGAAAAATCAGGCTGCAGCATTTTGAACCAGTTGTAAACATGCAATAGAGGTAAAAGTGATTGCAAAAAGAAGCACATTGCAGTAATCAAGCATAGATGTTATGAAAGCATGCATTACTGTCTCAAGATTACTTTTGGACAGAAAGGGCTTAAATTTAGACAGTTACATCAACTGAAAACTAAACTAACAAACAAACAAATACCCCCCAGTATTTAACAATCATGTTAACTTGACATTTTAGTTTCATGGAAGGGTCCATTTTCACTCCCAGATTAGTGACACCTTGTTTCTCAAATGGGGCTACAAGGTTGAAACAGTTGTTCCTGATTATGCCATTAGGTGGAAACAACATTAAAATTCAAGCAATTGAAAGCTGTCCAATCCCTGATGTCAACCAGGCTATCGAGAAGAGGTTGAATAGAGTGTGCATGCATCAGCTGTGCTTCAGAGGGGAGTACATTTGACAGTCATCGGCATAAAAATGAAAAGGGATGCTGTGTTTTTGAAAAATAGCATCTAATGACAGCAGGTGAAACAAAAAGAGAAGAGGTCCAAGAATGGAGCCCTGTGGTACTCCCCAGCGAAGAGCTGCATATGTTGGAATAAAATCCTTGACATAGACACAAAAGGTTCTATAGGAGAGCCAAGGCCTAAACCATTTGAGTGCTGACCCTGTGATGCCAACACACTGCTTCAGCCTAGAAATGAGGATCTCATGGTCAGTGGTGTCAAATACAAATGTAATGTCCAATAGACCAAGAAGCACAGAACCATCAGCATCCATGGCTAAGAAGATATGATTTAAAAAAAAACTCAGCGATGTGGTGAGACATTTTTTAGATTTTTATTTGGAAAACCTTTTTAAACCAGGCTTTTGTTATTGCCTTTCTTTGATGGAATAATATAAAATAAGATAGAACTTTATCAATCCCGCAGGAAATTGTTGTGCCAGAGTTTCAGTGCAAAGGAACATACACAAGGAATCACACACGATATAAAAATAACAAAGAATAGAAAAATACCAACAATTAAGGTCTTCAACAGGTCAGGTGCAGATACTTTGTACATTAAAGTGTTTATTGTGTTGCAGGGTTAATTTTATTGTCCTATGTGCAGAAAGGGGGAGGAGTGTAAAAATTTGATAGCTACAGGGAGGAAGGACTTCCTTTGTTGTTCTGTGGAGCACCTCGGTAGTCTACACTGAAGGTGCTGCAGTAAGAGTCCAGGGTGTCATGCAGGGGGTGTGACGTGATGGTCAGGATCTGGAGCGGGTTCCTCAGCATCCTCTGCTCAGACAACTCTGTCAGAGACTGCAGGTCCACTTCCAGAACTGAACCAGCTCTCCTGATGTGTTTATCAAGTCTGATGGTATCAGTTTTCTTCAACCTGCTGCCCCAGAACACCAAAGCGTAAAAGACGACGCTGGAGACCACCGACACTCTGCCCTTTCTTGCAGAAGGCATTGGTGTTCACTGTCCAGTCCAGTTTATTGTCTAAGTGGAGCCCCAGGTACTTGTAGCAATATTGCGCAAGTGTGTGATTGTAAAGGGTCTGAAAACCCTTTTCTGTCTGTGATAAGACAGTTTGCATTTTTAACTGGTGTCTAATCTCCACCAGCTCAATCCACGAGATGTAATCAGTTCTATGAACCTTCCAGGTTTATCTTTGGAACACCACATTCCATCAAATCTAACAACCCATAATAACAAAGACAAAGAAGGTTAAAGGTCACCATGATCTTCAGTGTACTGGTTGGTCTCTTTAACACAAGCCCAGTGGGAATGGTCCTCTCATTTCCAACACTGTGGGGAAAAAAAAAAATTAACTCAATTTATGGAGTCACACTTACCGGTATCTGGAATAAGCAGGAGGAATCAAGCAAAACCATCCCAAAGGAAAAGTTTAAAAATGTGAGCCATAGTTTGACAAGAATGTCTCTACATTGTCAAAGAATGCCACCATAGTGGTCCTTGTTAGGGTAAAAAATGCAGTTTTTAAGTGAGTCTGCAGTGTTCTGAATAACATCAAGATTGATTCGAGAGCCAATCAGAACGTTCAAACAGCACTTGAGAAACGATCCCACAACTATGAAAGATTCTGACTACAGTCCAAGTGCCTTTGAGCAGGAACGTTTTAAGACCCAACAAGATTCTGGCAGCAACCAAGATGCATTTGATGCACATTCTGCCAGGATTTGATGTAGATTTCTATTTAAAGTCTATCTCGAATGCTGTGAAAATACACTTGGGATGCTGCTAGATATATTGCTTCACTTCGAATGGGCCTGGAAAGTTTTGAAAAATGAGCAAAACCTTTGAGCTGGCTGCAAAAATGAACCTGAATGTTTGGAATGTAGTCAGAATATATATACCGTAATATATTTATATACTTTGAAAAGACAGGAATATACAAAGAAATATAATTCCAACAGTGATCTGGTTCATTCTGCCTTTAGTGTGACTGGGGTTCAATGCAAGGAAGTGGGTGCTAAGGGTCGTACAGCACCCCCTGATGGATGCCAGAGAAAAGGTAGGCACAACCCATTACAGTACTGTTATCTGAAAAGAAAAACGTGTTTTATTAGTATTTCATATGTTTAAATTTAAAGAATAGCTTGACATTAATGACTTTTGAAAACCTGTTGTTTAAACCAGCACAGACCTGCTCACAGCAATGCCTCTAAATCAATAATCACAAGAAACTATTTACACTAAAAACATGGATTGGAAGCAAAAAAAAAAAAATCAAAAATTATTAATTAGCATCAGATAATTATGAGATTCAATCTCATTATTATATTTATACAATTATTATGACAGACTAAGTCGTAGCTATGAGATACCAGTCATATTTTTTCAAATCAAAGTGATATAAATAGACCTCCATACAAGATTGTACGGGCAAAGACAGAAGTGAATGCAGGAAGTTATTTAGCCAGTTAGGAGTGGTGTAAACTGAGTGCGAATGGATTGTTTGAAAAAAGTTTAAACAATTTTAAACACTACTATGATGAGTTGATTGGGTGCTGGGACTTTGTGGTCCTCGAGCTGCAGTGACCACTTTTGGACGCCAGATGGCAGTGTCATCACAGACTTGGCGCATGCTCAGTAGCATGTAAACACCAGTTACTCCGCTGAATGGGCTGGACTTGGGAGCGGATGGAAACAGGGCAGGCTAATTTAACGCTGGCTAGCCCGCAAGTAGAAACTCAGCCAGCTTGTATTACTTAACATTTATTCGCACAGATGTAAAATATTTTCTAAGCCGGTCCTTTGTTCCTCTCATCGTGGCGGAACTGCACATTCGTGCATGGGAAACTGGAAACATTTGCTGCGGCTGGCTAAAAACACTTCAAGGTAAAAAAAAAAAAAAAAAAAGGAAGGTTTTTCGGGCTCAGTCTAATTACTGGAATGATTGCTAACTCTGTAAATGACCCAAAGTAATCCCAGTCTCAGTTAAAGTAGAAACTGAAACACTGTACTTAAATAATAAAAATGTTCATTAGTTATTTAAGACAGACTAGTTTGTTGCAAAATAGTTTGTATGTTAGCTTGTCAGCAGTGTTGCTAGCACCGAACTCAACTCTGGATATCTGCATCAAAAAGAACCTGTAAGTGAACAAAAACGATCCCGACATCACTTTTGTAGGATTAAATTTGAGTTGCACTCGTTTAGCCTGAGCAGTGACGTGTAACTCGTCCACATTTGGAGTTTCCTGGAAGACTTGCACTGTTGAATTTGATGCTAGATCCCCATGTTAGTGAGCCTTCTGCCAGGAGCAGAGGCTGGAGCAGCTCTGCGGCTTCAACATGTCAGAGAAGAGCCTGGTGTGCTGCAACACACTTCTGTTGTGGTCAGACTAAAGAAGCTCAAACCCCTGTAGGGTTGAGAAACTCATGAAAATAAAGGCTGTGAATAACAGTCAGCTACTACTAAATCAGATTTTACCTCCACGTGTGCAAAAGTGACTAAATTACAGCAAGTTTTTTATGTTGGCTCATGTCTGTTTAGATGTACAACCAGTGATTTGTCTCCTGAAAGTTTTTGTTACTATCAATACTGTGGTTCTTGAGATATTTTGCTAACAGACAAACAGAGCAGTTTCCAGCAGTTCAATGTGAAGTTTGTGTTGTGGATGACTCCCAGCTACACCAGATGTCATCACAGTGTCTGCAGCATTAAGTGAATTATAGCCATGGTTGTGTTTTTTATTTCACCTGGCTGTGGCAGCTATGTTTATGGCTCTTAAAGTTAAATGTATTGTGACATGATGTTGGAAATTTGCATATTTGTCACAACATATATATCTTATATCATTCAGCTCTGTTCGTTTTTGCAAAATAAATTATAAATATATTAAAATTTCATTCCAAGTTATGGTAGTTTTTTCTCTGGGACACGCCCCTAAAAATCAGCGCACTTCCGCAAAACGTCATCGTGACGTACATGTGGGCACTGGGCTTAAGGCAGAGCCTTGCCCGTTTGTTTGGTGTGGTAACTGCTTTCCATACAGATTCTTTTTCTGAAAGATCGCCTCTTTTTTTGTGTAACTTGAAAATTGCCATCACGTTGTAGCGCATTTGGGTATTCTAATATCAGCAGTGAACAAGTGAGCCTTCACAAATTTCCAAAAGATGAGAAACTTCACCTAGAATGGACAAGTACAGAGAAGAGGGACCTATGGTGTCCTACTAAAGAATCGTATGTCTGCAGCGACCATCTTACTGCCGATCAAGTAACATCAGTAATTTTTTTTATTCATGGAGGGTTTATTAATGAGAGTTTTGGATGATTTACTGTCTTAAAAAGATAAATCTCAAACGCGACCGGGCCTTGCTGTTAGCTTAGCGTTAGCACAACAACAAAGACCCACATCACAAAGCTAACCACACTTAGCTACTGTGTATGAAATAAACCGTGTCTAAATCCCTTTTCAATTGATCGAGTGTCCAATAACTGTATTTGATGAATAATAACCCTTCGATTGCTTTAATACATTCATGTACTAACAATAGGTTGTGTTTGTTCGCTGCTAACACACTAGCCGAGATACAGGAGCAAACACGTTGCTATTTATGTATTTTTAAATTATGTCTGCACGATCAAGTAACATCAGTTTTTTTTTATTCAGGGAGGGTTTATTAATGAGAGTTTTGGATGATTTACCGTCTTAAAAAGATAAATCTCAAATGCGACCGGGCCTTGCTGTTAGCTTAGCGTTAGCACAACAACAAAGACCCACATCACGAAGCTATCCTCGCTTAGCTACTGTGTATGAAATAAACCGTGTCTAAATCACTTTTCAATTGATTGAGTGACCAATAACTGTATTTGATGAATAATAACCCTTCGATTGCTTTAATACATTCATGTACTAACAATAGGTTGTGTTTGTTCGCTGCTAACACACTAGCCGAGATACAGGAGCAAACACGTTGCTATTTATGTATTTTTAAATTATGTCTGCTCGATCAAGTAACATCAGTAAGTTTTTTTATTCAGGGAGGGTTTATTAATCAGAGAGTCTCAGAGTCAGAGAGAATTTATTGTCATTTGCACCGCATGTAGTACATGTGTTGAAAACGAGATTATGTACACAGGGTCCCAGTTACATCCAACAACAAATGCAAGAGAAAAACAATAATAACATCTAGGATTAACTAAGAGAGACATCAGCTAGTAATACACTAAGCCCTAATGTAGTAGAAAAACATCATTATAAACAGCAGCACGAACATGAGCAGATGGTCACAGATGAACGCAGCAACAAGAAACAGATCAGCATCAGCATGATGTGACATTTTGCAGTGTTTATTCTTATTATTTATTTATTCATGAGTCTGACAGCCTCAGGGTAGAAGCTGTTCCTCAGTCTAGTGGTTCTACATTTGATGCTCCTCAACCTCCGTCCCGAGGGGAGTGGTGCAAAGAGTGAGTGTGCTGGGTGAGTGAGGTCTTTCATGATGCAGGTGGCTCTTTTTCTGCATCTGGAGGTGTAAATGTCTGTGATGGTGGGGAGACTGACTCCCACAGACTTCTGTGCAGCCTTCACCACTCT
>JBBPBX010066681.1:0-11455 GCA_038048925.1 Garcialebias charrua
ACTTCCTGTTGTGAGGGGGCGTGGCTTAATTAATGTCATGATTTGACCATTCAGTATTGTAGGGGACCGGTTGTGGGTCAATCACTGAAGGTTTGATGTATTAGACGGTTTTCGTGTAGGTGCTATTAGTGTTTCGTTTTTCATGGCGAGATTCCTAACTTTGAGGCCAGGCCACGCCCCTTCAGCATATATGAAAACGCGAGGTTTTGATAATTTTTTACTCCCCCATGTCTGAGTGATGAGTCTGCCAAATTTGGTGAGATTTAGGATATGATAAATCCTCCAAAAGGCCATTTCATTTTAGCTCCATTCATTTTCAATGGGAAAAAAATGGCCGAAAAGGCTTAATATTTCAAAAAGCGAAAGTTGCAGCATTACCAAAAGTCATAGCTGGATTGTCCTGAACGAGCTGAACATTTTGATATATGAATCGTTGAAATGGCACAAATACTCTAGGAGGAGTAGCGTGCCAAAAAACGTACGGACGGAAGATAGTAACTATAACTAGAAAATTTGCATTTCCTACGAAAATGCACGTGTGAATGCCTTAGCGCCGCTCCGCCCTTCTCGTGGCGACCGCGGGAAGTCGAGCTAGTCCACCCTGAAACACTCTCGTGCTTTTCCCGTACCCGTTCGGCACCCAATGTATGCACCCAATTTGGTCCACATTCCAAAATGGCCGCCTTCCCATTTATCGTACAATGTTGATGCCAGAGGGTTTTCTGTACGTCTTTGTGAATTGGACAAGTGTACCAAATTTCATGATCCTACGTGAAACTAAGGCCAATGCGGAGGGTAGTTTGAAATATTCTAGGTGGCGCTCTTGAGCCGTTTCTGTTGCAATTTTGGCCACGCCCCCAAAATATGTAATTTTTCACCAGTCCTGACGAGTCTGCCAAATTTGGTGAGTTTTGGGATATGATAAAGCTCCCAAAAGGCCAAACGTATTGTGACGGCGTTACGTCTGATTCGCCACATCGCCACGCCCACATGCTCCACCCAAAACGGTCAGTGTTGGAAAGCTTGTTACATCAACATGTCTTTGGTCACTGGAAAGACCGTCATGCTGATTAGGTAACAGGTGTCCGATCGGGACCTTCAATGTACAACTGTACACTTCCTGTTGTGAGGGGGCGTGGCTTAATTAATGTCATGATTTGACCATTCAGTATTGCAGGGGACCGGATGTGGGTCAATCACTGAAGGTTTGATGTATTAGACAGTTTTCGTGTAGGTGCTATTAGTGTTTCGTTTGTGACGGCGTTACGTCTGATTCGCCACGTCGCCACGCCCACATGCTCCACCCAAAACGGTCAGTGTTGGAAAGCTTGTTACAGCAACATGTCTTCGGTCACTGGACAGACCGTCCCGCTGATTAGGTAACAGGTGTCCGATCGGGACCTTCAATGTATAACTGTACACTTCCTGTTGTGAGGGGGCGTGGCTTAATTAATGTCATGATTTGACCATTCAGTATTGTAGGGGACCGGTTGTGGGTCAATCACTGAAGGTTTGATGTATTAGACAGTTTTCTTGTAGGTGCTATTAGTGTTTCGTTTTTCATGGCGAGATACCTAACTTTGAGGCCAGGCCACGCCCCTTCAGCATATATGAAAATGCGAGGTTTTGATAAATATTTACTCCCCCATGTCTGAATGATGAGTCTGCCAAATTTGGTGAGTTTTAGGATACGATAAAGCCCCCAAAAGGCCATTTCATTTTAGCTCCATTCATTTTCAATGGGAAAAAAATGGCCGAAAAGGCTAAATATCTCAAAAAGCTAAAGTTGCACCATTACCAAAAGTCATTGCTGGATTGTCCTGAACGAGCTGAACATTTTGATATATGATATGTTGAAATGGCACGAAAACTGTAGGAGGAGTAGGACGCCAAAAAACGTACGGACGGAAGATAGTAACATATAAGAATAATAATAATAAATATAAACACAATCTCTATAGTGTGAATGCCTTGTTGGCATTCACACAAATATAAACACAATCTCTATAGTGTGAATGCCTTGTTGGCATTCACACAATAATAAATATAAACACAATCTCTATAGTGTGAATGCCTTGTTGGCATTCACACAATAATAAATATAAACACAATCTCTATAGTGTGAATGCCTTGTTGGCATTCACACAACTAGAAAAACCGCATTTCCTACGAAAATGCACGTGTGAATGCCTTAGCGCCGCTCCGCCCTTCTCGCGGCGACCGCGGGAAGTCGAGCTGGTCCACCCTGAAACACTCTCGTGCCTTTCCCGTACCCGTTCGGCACCCAATGCGTGCACCCGATTTGGTCCACATTCCAAAATGGCCGCCTTCCCATTTATCGTACAACGTTGACGCCAGAGGGTTTTCTGTGCGTCTTGGTGAATTGGACAAGTGTACCAAATTTCATGATCCTACGTGAAACTAAGGCCAATGCGGAGGGTAGTTTTAAATTTTCTAGGTGGCGCTCTTGAGCCGTTTCTTTTGAAATTTTGGCCACGCCCCCAAAATATGTAATCGTTCACCAGTCCTGATGAGTCTGCCAAATTTGGTGAGTTTTGGGATATGATAAAGCTCCCAAAAGGCCAAACGTATTGTGACGGCGTTACGTCTGATTCGCCACATCGCCACGCCCACATGCTCCACCCAAAACGGTCAGTGTTGGAAAGCTTGTTATGGCAACATGTCTTTGGTCACTGGACAGACCGTCATGCTGATTAGGTAACAGGTGTCCGATCGGGAGCTTCAATGTACAACTGTACACTTCCTGTTGTGAGGGGGCGTGGCTTAATTATTGTCATGATTTGACCATTCAGTATTGCAAGGGACCGGATGTGGGTCAATCATTGAAGGTTTGATGTATTAGTCAGTTTTCGTGTAGGTGCTATTAGTGTTTCGTTTGTGACGGCGTTACGTCTGATTCGCCACATTGCCACGCCCACATGCTCCACCCAAAACGGTCAGTGTTGGAAACCTTGTTACAGCACCATGTCTTTGGTCGCTGGACAGACTGTCACGCTGATTAGGTAACAGGTGTCCGATCGGGACGTTCAATGTACAACTGTACACTTCCTGTTGTGAGGGGGCGTGGCTTAATTAATGTCATGATTTGACCATTCAGTATTATAGGGGACTGCTTGTGGGTCAATCACTGAAGGTTTGATGTATTAGACAGTTTTCGTGTAGGTGCTATTAGTGTTTCGTTTTTCATGGCGAGATACCTAACTTTGAGGCCAGGCCACGCCCCTTTAGCATATATGAAAACGTGAGATTTTGATCATTTTTTACTCCCCCATGTCTGAGTGATGAGTCTGCCAAATTTGATGAGATTTAGGATATGATAAATCCTCCAAAAGGCCATTTCATTTTAGCTCCATTCATTTTCAATGGGGAAAAAATGGCCGAAAAGGCTTAATAATTCAAAAAGCGAAAGTTGCAGCATTACCAAAAGTCATAGCTGGATTGTCCTGAACGAGCTGAACATTTTGATATATGAATTGTTGAAATGGCACAAAAACTCTAGGAGGAGTAGCGTGCCAAAAAACGTACGGACGGAAGATAGTAACATGCGAGAATAATAAATATAAACACAATCTCTATAGTGTGAATGCCTTGTTGGCATTCACACAAATATAAACACAATCTCTATAGTAACATGTTGGCATTCACACAATAATAATAAATATAAACACAATATCTATAGTGTGAATGCCTTGTTGGCATTCACACAAATATAAACACAATCTCTATAGTGTGAATGCCCAAGGCATTCACACAAAAACAAGGGATGGAGGATTGGCAAAGGAGTTGGAATGAAGATACCAAACCATACCATACCATACCATTTTATTTATAAAGCACTTTAAACAGGAACAAGGCCAAACCAAAGTGCTGAACAAACAAACAAACAATAGGCAACACACACAATGAAGTACAAAACAAAAAGATAGGAAAGGTAGAAGATACTATAGGATACAGAAATCAGTGACAATGAAGAATATCAGAGAAAAAAGAAGAAGAAATTAGATAATTATTATGAGATTGAGGGTGGGTCATACGTTTCTAAATGACACTTTGTATATGATGGGGAAAAGGGCTGATTGTAAATGTGAAGAATGTGGGGAAATTGAAAATGTTGATCATGTATTGATGAAATGTATTAATTATTCAGAGGAAAGGGAGACTCTGAAAAGAAAAGTTAAAGAGGTTGGAAGAGTGTGGAGTTTGGAAGGATTATTAGGAAATGAAGGGGATATAGACGTGATAAGGATTGTAAGAAAATAACTGATTATATATTTACATAACATCAATCTTATAGGTAGAATTTAGGGAAGGAGGTCTGGGGCTGCACACTCATGCTCAGTAGGTGGCAGTATGCACCTAAAAGTTGCTTGCAATCCGCCAATAAACTGACTGAATATGAATAATATGAATATACTTTGGTGCCGGGACATTATCCAGTCTATGGTAATGTAATGGAAGGCCTCCAGACTGCCAGCAAACATTTTACTTCTAAGACTTGTCTCTTGTGATCTCCCTCTTCTAAGTCTTGGATTCCTATCGCCTTCCTAGGCCTCTTTGCTCCTTGTGTTTTTGCTTCTTGTCAAGATCTTGTCCTGCTCTCCGCCTTCAGCCTGAGGAACATGCCACCTTCCCTACTACCTGATATTCTCTCCAACGGTGCTCACCTGTTTTCAACTAAGGAACCTCCTGGAACCAGAATCTCAGTTCTCTGCTTGGATTCCATCTACAAGAAAAATACTTTTCAGCAAGACGTTCATCTACTCTCTCTTATGAAAGATGACTCAAGACTCAACTCAATACTCACCGTGTCTCCTCTTCCTTTTCAGCCACCCGACCACTCACCGACGACTCACCGACGACTCACTCACTTATGTAAATAAAAACGTTTATTTTTGTATACTCTGTCTGTCTCTTGTTTGGTCTGCCACTTGGGGTCTTAATACTATTAAAATCATGTCATGCTTAATGAAAGAAAACTACAAAATGGCGGCGCATTTTTTTTTTAAAAATTGGAAAATATTATGTACACGCACAGTACTTTAAAAAAAAATGCAATGGAGCGAGTTTACGATAAACGAACCAAGGAGCGAGGGACTACTGTAACTTACCCCCTCTTTACACTGCACGCGTTCCGGCTCCGCCCCGCTCCGGTCCGACCTCCGCAGCAAATACGCACCCATTATAATCAATGACAGAATTTACACTGGCTCCACACGGCGGCGGTGAGCTGCGGCGAGCGGACGGCACTCCGTCAAAATTAGAAATTTTTCTATTTCTGCCGGACACCGGAGCTGCTCCGCAGTCAACTTTTGAAGATTACGTCGCACCAACAGGAAAAGGAACGAGCACAACATCCGTATTTACAAAATAAAATCACCACGGGCGGACTAATCCTAGCTTTATACGGATTTATTTGTACAAAAATGCTGTCAAACTATCATTTATGACTATTCTATGACTAAACTATTATATTTATGACTATGACTACGCCTACAAACGCAATACAAGAAATAAATAAATAAAAAAGTATTTTATTCTGAAATGTAAACATCACTTCCTGTTGCTCAAACCATGTAGCTCATTTACGAGAGAAGATCAAGGCAGCAGTCTCTCTACAGTTGTTCTCCTTCTTCCACCGAATGAATTGTTTTGTTCTGACTTACTTATTTATCACTTGATTTATCGCGCTATCTCGCAATTCCCGCGCACGTGTCTCGGAGCGGCGCATCCAGGCGGACCTGAGCGGAGCGGAGGCAGTGGAAATTGGACTCGTTCAGCTGCGACCTGCGGACCAGAGCGGGGCGGAGCCGCGTGCAGTGTAACCCCAAAATTACACTACACGCGGTCCGCTCCGCTCCGCAGGTCGCAGCTGAGCGTCTCAAACTCCAATTTCCACTTCCTCCGCTCAGCTCAGGTCCGCCTGCATGCGCCGCTCCTAGACGCATGCGCGGGATTTGCGGGATCGCGCGATAAATCAAGTGATAAATAAGTAAGTCAGAACAAAACAATTCATTCGGTGGAAGAAGGAGAACAACAGTAGAGACTGCTGCCTTGATCTTCTCTCGTAAATGAGCGACAGGACATGGTTTGAGCAACAGGAAGTGAGGTATTACATTTTCAGAATAAAATACTTTATTTATTTATTTATTTCTTGTATTGCGTTTGTAGGCGAGGTAGGCGTAGTCATAAATGATAGTTTGACAGCATTTTTGTACAAATAAATCCGTATAGAGCTAGGATTAGTCCGCCCGTGGTGATTTTATTTTGTAAATACGGAAGTTGTGCTCGTTCCTTTTCCTGTTGGTGCGACGTAATCTTCAAAAGTTGACTCCGGCACAGCTCCGGCGTCCGGCAGAAATAGAAAAATTTCTAATTTTGACGGACTGCCGTCCGCTCTCCGCAGCTCGCCGCCGCCGTGCGGAGCCAGTGTAAATTCTGTCATTGATTATAATGGGTGCGTATTTGCTGCGGAGGTCGGACCGGAGCGGGGCGGAGCCGCAACGCGTGTGGTGTAATTTTGGCGTAAAGCCGGGGTTAGAGTTGCATTCGGGAAAAAAAAACTCCAACCCGGCCCCAGCCCATAGCCATAATTTCTGAACCCAATCCGACCCAGGGAATTAACAGTAATTACAGGTCCGAACCCGAAACAAACCCAAACATCTTTAATTAAGCTTTGACTGCTTATTAATGGCCAGCGGATGCGTGCGGCTGAGTAAAGGGGACAGAAGAATAGAGCTTCTTCTGTCTGCATTCTGCATTATTCAGACACTGACCCTGCTCTGGCATGTTGGATATTTTGTAATCTCACCTGTTTGGGTCGTCGGCCCCATGTGTCCGCTGAGTGCAGCGGCTGAATGAACGTCCATTTAGGCTGATGGATCGCTGGCAGTAGTCCATTCGAAGCTTAACTGAAGGTTTACCTCTTTCAAGGTACACGGTCATGTGTCTGGCGAGCCATGTTGTCATATAATTGGATTGTCTGCTGTGCACGTCCGCTGATGCAAACAAAAGACCGACACCGATCCGGTCCACACATCACATTATTATGGCCCGGCCCAGTCCAAAACCAGGTCGGGCGGGGATGGGCTCCGAGTACGGGTTAGAAATGACAGCTCTACTGTAACTAAAAGAGCCACAAATTGGAATAAACATGAAATACGAAATTACCATTTCAAAAGACAAAATCCAAATAAAATTGAAGCCAACAAAGTCCATGCTCAATAATCCAGGTATACAATCCAACAATTTTCAGTCAGGTCATCTGGACAGTTTCTTTTTGCTTTTTGTGTGTGTGTGTGTGTGTGTTGAAACGTTTCCCCTTCCATCCAGAAGGCTTCATCAGTCAAGGAAATTGAAGTTAAATTTCTTGAATGAATACATATTGTGCACCACCAAATTTTTGAATGAAGATCCAGTGTGATCCATTTGCTCTGAAAGTGATGAGATGGGAGATGATGCTCAGCTGCTAAGACATTAAAATTTAATGAAATGGCAATACAGTTGGCTGAGATTTTGCAATTATTGTGTTTGCTAAGGTCAAATAGCTGTGGCAGCCATCTTGTACTGGGTTGGCACCAAAATTTGAAGGCACAAATGGCAATGTCATAAAAATCAGACAAAAAAGTAATTATAAAACATACACATTTTTTGTCATTTAGATGGTTAATGTGTTGTTAAATTAAAAAAAATATAAACTAATTAACTATTGCATTTCTTTTTTTAACCTACAGAAACAGCCAAATAAAAATAAGGCAACAATGGTGACATCCATGCAGTTTGAAATAGAATAGTTTGACAATTTGGAAGTATTGGTGCATATTAATACTTAAATTTATTGAGTAAAGTATGCAGATTTTAAAATGGTTAAGTTGAAATAAGTAAATGTATTGGTCCTGCAGAAGTTTAGCAAAAGCTGCATGTTTGAAGGTCATTTAGCATCAGATTTACTTATATATATATTTTTTTAATTGACATTTATTAATATATTTAACATAATTAACATTTAACACTTCAATTATTTGTAAATTATCTATTTAAATGTCTTTAACAATAGAAATAAAGAAACAAAAAATAATAAATAAATCAAAACTAATAAAAACAAAAAACAAACAAAGAAAACAAAACAAATCAAAATAAATAAAATAAAAAAACCTTAATATAAAAGGAGTGAAATTGTTTTTTTGTTACAATCATTCAGAAATTACTAGGTCTGTATAGTAGGATATAGACCTACTTTATATTTTCACCTAAATATCTTTTCAGAGGTGCACGCTTGTCTGATTCCACCATACTTATTTGTCTGCACACACTACAACCAGCCTAATATAGTTTTATCATGTAACTCAAGCTTCCAGATCATTTTCAGTTAATTTAACTGAGAGTATGGAGCATGATTTCAGATTTGCAAAACAACAGATTTGGAAATAAACTTTTTCAAAAATCACATTTTGACGTAGCTCAGGATATCCTGTTTCATGTTTGATTTCATAGTTTGCCATGAGCACCTTTACACATCTGTAGACGTACATTCAGTGATTACTGTACTTTGGAAGAGTTTCATTACTATCCATCTACTGGTTCATGAGCTTTGTTGATAACAGACACAGGCAAGCACATGATCGTCTGCCTTTCATTGCTTTCAATGAGACTTTGTGATCATTTAGGAGCTGCAGATTGTTGTAGATTTACGGAAAAGAAAAAGACCTGTAGAATGTTTTAGCTGCTCATTAATCTGTGGTTATTGAAATACTTGTTCTGTGTAAGTTTACGCTCATAAATATCTTCTTGACAAATCAGTAATTTTCTAAGAGATTTGCAAGAAAGGTGGAGCTTGAACTTTTGTCCATGGAAAACCTAAAGTGCACTTGATATAGCGGGAAAACACCTTCAGTGTGAAGAAAATTGGTTTAATAATAAATAAATAAAACGGAGGAAGAAACAAGATTATAGCACCCAAAATGTCATTTGAGAGGCAATCAACCCAAGCAGGGCGATCAGAGCTGCCATGTTTAAGATGATTATTTGCAACATCAATACTGTATAGGGAAACTTAAAAAACTAGAAAATTTTAACACTAACAGTGACTGATATATATGAAAGAGTAGAGCTGCCACAGGAAGTAAAATGATTTTTGAGCTGTATCTCGTTATAACGAGATAATTATCTCATTATAACGAGATAGTTTTCTCGTTATACAGCTCAAAAATAATTTTACTTCCTGTGGCAGCTCTACTCTTTCATAGATATATGTGCCGTTCAGAAGACTTTTTCCACTGCTTCACCTTTCAGTACGCAAGCATTGTTTTTAAACAGCTGAAACGTTAGGATGATTTTTTTTTACTTGTTTATGTTTATTAAATTTGTTCTTTTTTTTTACAAAAGAAACAATACAAGACAATCCCATAAATGATAATGTACAAAATATAAAAAAATGAAAGGTAGCAGAAAGAAGAATAAATCTTATTATATCTGCCCCTTTTTTCCAACAATCAGATTAAACAATAATAATCTTCAACCAACAGTACAAAATGACTAACTCTTTCTAATTTTCTAACTAATACAATACACATTACGTTATTTCATATATAATTTTTTTAACACATTCGTTTTGATCATTTTCTTAAATGTAAACATTGACTTGGCATTTTTAACTACATTCTCCAAGCCATTCCATAATCTAATTCCCTGGATTGAGGTAGAACGTCCCTTCAAACTAGTTCTGAATTGTGGTTTTACAAACAACTCTGTCCCCTTAAGATTATAACAACTTTGTCTTTTAACAAAATGCATTTGGATATTTAAAGGTAATGCATTATTTTGAGCCCTATACATAACTGATAAAATATTATAGTCTACCAAATCATGGAACTTCAATAACTTCAGTTGATGAAATAATGTACTTGATGGATGACGGTAATGTTTTCTAGTGATAATTCTTACAGCTCTTTTTTTTTTGTTTTACTTGTTTTACTGCGACTAAAACTGTCTTATCTCAAATGAGGGGCGGCAGAAGTTCTTGTTAAAAATGGCTTCTTGTATTGATTTTATTTAAAAGTTTACATTTAAACTAAATGTTTGTGTCTCCGGCAGCTCGGTGGAACAACTGGTAAAGCTGTTGCCTCTCAGCGAGCAGGTCTCTGGTTCAAATCCTGGTCCGGGGGCCTTTCTGGGTGGAGTTTGCATGTTCTCTCCGTGCATGCGTGGGTTTCCTCCCACAGACCAAAAGCATGCATGTTAGGCTGATTGGTAACTCTAAAATTGTCCCTAGGTGTGAAAGAGTGAATGGTTGTTTGTCTCTATGTGTCCCTGTGATGGATTTGCGACCCATCCAGGGTGTACCCCGCCCCTCGCACAGTGATTGCTGGATATGGGCACCTGGGATATGTTTTTTTTTAAGACAATTTACAGACATATGAAAGGGAAAAAAACATATAAAATGAAAGGTAGCAGAAGAAGAAAAAAACTTATCATATCTGCTCCTTCTTAAAACAAAATCAATCAAACAATCAATTCAAACAATAATCATCTATAATATAACAAAACTCATCAATTTGAATTTAGACACTCACCAGAATGTCTGGCCATTCATCTACTTTTTGTTTCGTCCAACACATGAGCTGCTTCGTGTTGTTTCCAGCAGGAAACAGTAAACAGAAAGTCCGTTTTCTATCTTTTTACCTGTCCGGTCATGTGACCGGATATTACATCCAATAACACAGCAAGTTTGGACCATTGCCAAACTGTTAAAACCTACTTAGATTCTAAAAACATTTTTTTTGCAAAAAAGCTTATTTTAGTGGACAGCTCGACACAATTCTATCCCATTAGTTTCCGCTCTGCGGACGTGACGTCACACATTGACTATCCAATCAAAGCGTGCGTCAAAGCGACGTACGGAAAACGTCAGTGTTGCAGAGAAGGCTTTTGGTGTCGCCCATAGACATTAGGTGTCTCCAACTCAAAATCTGATTGGTTGAAGCAACAGCTTGATCGACATTTATTTTATGCTACAGGGCTTGCAGAACTGAATGTGAAGGCCTCCAGGCAGATTTCTTTGACCCTGGCAACAAATAGTGGCTGAAATGTGATTGGTTAAATTCTTAAATGAAAATACGTCTGGATGCAACGCAACCAGGGGGGTAACAATGAAAGGAAGCGGTCAAACCATTTGGAATTATGTAATACGTATTCATGGACAAAATATAATAAAAATTAAAAAATATATTTTTTAATTTTAAATTTCAAATAATTTCAAGGCCAGCAGAGAAGGCCTTGCAGGCCTTGAGGGTACACCACTGATATATGTTAGGCTGATTGGTAACTCTAAATTGTCCCTAGGTGTGAGAGAGACAGGTCCCTCTTATGAGTCCCCGTGGCTCAACGCTAGCCTGTATAGAAAAAGGTTGAATGAAAAAAAAAAAGTATATTATATATA
>JBBPBX010066682.1:0-19605 GCA_038048925.1 Garcialebias charrua
ACAAATGTCCACCCTCCATTTTATTCAACAACTAATATATACAAATGTTAAACAAATTAATACAGCAAAGCACAATATTAATAGTTGCACGTCATAGGTTATGTTCATCTGTGGCTTGAACCAATCACTGTGTAATAAAACAAATCTTAAATCCAACGAACGTCAGAAATGTTCCACAATCTCCTTCACTCATGGTTATGAGTGGTTACCATTCTCTGGAAAGGTTCCATTTGCACTTTTACATGTAATGCTTGCAGATTACATTTAGTCCGGTTTACCACCACTGGGTTGTCATGTTCGTTGAAACACTTCCTGCATATGTAAAAAGTACAAGGACTGCTCACACTTGCCATTACGCATGACTGATTCGTAGGACATCCAAAGTTATCTTGTTTCATGAAACGTTCATCTGTTTTCATAGTAGTCGGCAAGGCCCCCTTTTTCTCCTCCAGGACACATTCCGGTGTTTCGGAGGAGAGGTCGCCTAGCAGATAACCCATGAGATACCACCCTCATGGCACTCTCCAGGTTTGGCCTTGCCGTCCTCTGCAGCACCATGGCACTGACGACAAACAATGTGATAACCCATGAGATTCCACCCTCATGGCACTTTCCAGGTTTGGCCATGCCGTCCTCTGCGCGCTTCTGATCCTCCCACCAGCAGATGCCAAGAAAACACCAGGCTGTGAAGGAACACAATGCTTTTTGACAAATAGAAAGACAATGATTAGTTTTCTCTTAGATAAAAGGTTTCATTTTTACTTTCCCCACCAAAACTGATCTGACCTGTAGGAGTCTCTCTACCCCAAACTCAAAATGTCCCTGTTTTAAATGGAGTATCATACCTGCCAATAAATCCATGCCCAATAGCTTTTATTCAAAACTTAGCAGGTCTGACAGATCAGGGTACAGCTGTGACGTTCTGTTTTTCACCTTTCTTTTTTTCTTTTTCTGTTTCACAACTCGCACTCTTACTGCTTCATTGTTCTCTGAAGACTCAGAGTCAGAGGACTTTCTGTTTTTCTCCCTTCCTTTTCCTTTTTCCTGTCTTACAACTCGCAACCTCACTGCTTTATTGTCATCTGAAGTTTCAGAACCAGAGGAGACCTCCACCACTCTTGTGACCTTATTTTTTATTCCTGACCATCTGTTCAGGTTCACAAAGAGGTGCAGAAGGAACAACAGGAGTTCGATACACATCCCTCAATGCCTGGGTCAAATGTTCAACATTGAATCTGGCACACCGGACTTTTAATGCCTTTTCCTGACATCGTTCTCTCAACTCTTCTGTTGGTAATTCACCTATTTCAGACATTGGGACTCCAGACTGTATTAAAGCTTTCCATAAAGCAGAACGAGTTGGTCCCTGTGCATTACTTCGAGCATCCCTTTCTGGCCCATGACCCACATGTTGAAAACCATTTTCCTGTTTTTCTACTATTTCTTCTCTCCAATCTCCCAATGTTCCTAACTCCATGATTCGACTACGAATCTCAGACCTAGAAACCTCTGGTGCACCAAGCATTACTGTCAAAATTACGGCGCAATAGTGTACAGGGGCTGTTCTTATCAGCTGATCCCTCACAGCCTTTGGAATAGGTAACAGCTGATACTGATCCACAGCAGCAACAGTTAAAGCATCCCTCACACACAATCGAATCAATCTTTGTACACACTCCCGAAGCGTGACCCACTGTCCTGTTATCTCTGGCCAGTCAGTGAGAGTAGGATAAGCCTGGCGAACAGCTTCAGCATACACATCAAACAGAGATCGAGAATCATTCCCTAAATCTCTCACCTCTGCGGAAACCAGCATTCACTGTAGCTTCTGTGGACAACCCAGCAAAAGACATCTCATCCCCCGCATCTATCTCCACCTGTCCCCCTCCTTCCTCAATTAATCTTGACAACCACACATCTGTATATTCTCCTGGTGCTGACGGAGCCTCTTGGACAAAAAAGCTATTTCTTCCTGAGTGTAATCCTCAGTTGTCATCCTCAGTTCAGGTTGTGGTTGATCTTGTGGGACAGCATCCATAACTGGTACACCATTTTCACAAACAGGTTGACCATCTGCGCTTACTCTTGCTCGTAAGACATCTGGTCTCACTATCTGTTTCTGCCTTCTCCGTTGCACTGGTTTCATACTTTTACTGCGGGATAAGAGCATAATGAGGTAGTGGACTCTTCCTCTTCTTCATCACTTAAATTATCTCCCCACAAATCTCCGTTCCAGTTGGAGGGATTCCATCCCGTACCTAACCCAGCTACAAAAGCCCGTACTCTTTTGGGTGATACAGACAGTTTCGTCTTCCTCTTTTTTTCTCTTTTTAACATGGACACCTGAGCCACTGCTTCCTCAGCAATCCGGGCCATGTTTTCTAGCTGTGTGGTTAACAACTGCACATGCTGACGTTGTAATGAAGAGGTCAACTCGGCTTCTTCGAGTGCCTTTTTCTGTTTCAAACTTATTTCATTCTGCCTCTTCCAGGCAGTGGCACAAACCCACAAACGCCGTTGCAGTCCGTCTACTGGCGTTTTTATTTTCACGTCTACTGCTCGTAGAACTTCTAGCAAAGTCTCAGGGTCTCCATCTCGTAGAGACCCCTCCCAAGACTCGCAACGTCCTGCTCCATCTCTCAGGCACAATGCTATGGACTGATAACAGGGTATTTCCCATCCTGGTAGTATTTCAGTCCTGTCCTGTGTCTTATCTCCCTTCGCTGATTTTCTCTTGAACATTCTTTTGAGCATTATGTAGTCTCTCTTTATGATCCTGCCGACAACGTCAAAAATGTTCTATGAAATATTATTTTATAAATGTTTTATGAATTTTTATTCATAAATGTTTTATGAAATATTATTTATGCAGAATCAAGAGAGATAGACAAATATCCTCAAAAGAATATCACAGCTCAAGAGACTTCACACAGGAAACTATTCTCTGTTTAAAAACAAATGTTCCTTATTTTAACCACAGAAAATCAAATAGCAAGCAAGCCAGAAAACAAACAAGTAACACACTTACATACAAGCATTAATGCGTAAACAAATACTCTTACCGTTTGACATCAAAGTGAGAGAGCCGTTCGTTAACCACAGGCAAAGTGAGCATTAAAACAATCCGGGCGATTACTCATCCTCATCCGACTCTAACTCTGGGAGCTAAGCCTGTCTCTTTTTATCCCTTAAGATAAGGACTGCTTGCGAAACAAAGTTGGCCAGGCTTCTTTCCACAAACAGTCACATTATCTTTAGGAACTAGAGTAACAAAGCTCCGGAGATGACTTGATCAAAAAACTGACTGTTCTTGTAGTGATGAAATCAGGAGATAACTTGATCAATAAACTGACTGTTCCTGTGGTGATGAAATCAGCACAGTTTTAACTTCTTATCTCCCAACTCCCTGGTAGTGATAGACAGGAAAATTACATACAATGGCCCTCATTCACGAACCGTTCGTACGCACAGATTTGTTCTTAAACTGTGCGTACGAGTGATTTAGGATCATTTGTGGCATTCAACAATGTTTTCGTATCCTAGGATTTTTTTCAGATACGAACAAAATTTACGAGTGGTCCGGACCTGTCGTAAATTTACGAGCAGTCGGTCCGCTGTTATCCAGATGGATTTCCTTCACTAATAACTTCATATTTCGTTATTTAGAAAATATTTTGGGTTTAAAAAAATCACGCACCATAATTATTCTTGACAATAGGTTATTCTGTTTGAATTAGAATTATAATTTTAAGTTTAATTTGTCTGGTGTGTCGCGCAGGCTTCAGTGAGTCGTGCGCTCCCCTTGGTCATCAAAGCCGCTCCTCATATTAACACCCAGGTACATAAAATTCCCATACACCGCCGCAGAACAAGTACGAATTAAGACTGATTTTCATGCTATTGCTGCCATCGGAGCAATAGACTGTACACACATACGGATCAAAGCACCTTCACCTGACGCATTCCCATTCCTCAATCGGAAGCAATACCACTCCATAAATGTCCAAATTATATCTGATTCGAAATATAACCTGCAGAATGTGGTTGCGCACTGACTAGGGCTGAACGATTTTGGAAAATAATCTAATTGCGATTTTTTTTCTATAAATTGCGATTGCGATTTAAAATGCGATTATTTTTACTGGTTCTGTATTAATTCATATCACTAACGACACAACTGTTTTTTTTTTTTATCAGATAATTAATGCGACTTTTTCACGCAGAAGCTTGCAAAACAGACCCGGTCACATGACCAGCTCGCGCTTTGTTTATCTCCCGCAGTCTCGGTGTCTCAGCGTCTAAGATCAGATACACGTTTAAATGAGCTAACTTACCTGAATTTATGACTTTTATGACTTCAGTCGAGCCTCAAGCAACTGTGTTGGAACGCACAGTCTCCCCCTCCCTGATCTCTCTCTGTTTTGCTCCTCAGAGCTGCACGCGGCCAAACCTGCTCACTACCAAGTCACGTGACCAGCTTGCGCTCTCAGATACACGTTTAAATGAGCTAACTTACCTGAATTTATAACTTTTATGACTTCAGTCGAGCCTGAAGCAACAGTGTTGGAACGCACGGTCTGCTCCTCCCTGCTCTCTCTCTGTTTTGCTTCGCTCAGAGTTGCGCGCGCCAGACCGGTGTGATGCAAAGAAGCGTGACCAGTCAAATCGCAGCCCGTGCGATTAGTGAATCCGCGTTTTAACATATCGCGAGATAATCACAAATGCGATTAATCGTTCAGCCTTAGCGCTGACCAGGAGGAGCGCGCATGACTCATTTGTGCTGCAAAACATGTTGGCACGCGTCTTGCAGCGTGGCATTTATTGTCCATCCATCTCAGACTATTCCTTGACCACCTCCTGTCCGTGCTGCGGCGAGACGTTTGTTTGAAGCCATTTTCAGATCAAACCATTTATTCTTGATTTCTGATACTGTACGACCCACGGGAGACAAAACATATGCACTACAATATTAATATGAAGTTAACTGTAGTTTCGAGACATTTTAAAATGCTTCTGTTCAAAAACACATCCGACACTTGCGGGGGGTGGGGGGTAGCGGTGCGCCACAGCTCTTCTGAATAAGTGAAACTATAATGTAACACAGTACACTAAAATTAAAGATATTTGACCATCCGACACTTGCGGGGGGGTGGGGGGTAGCCACAGCGCGACTGAGAGCAGATCTCCGAACGCGTGAAGTTCCTCCTTTTACTTCTTGAGTTTGAATGAATGGACACTTCCTGCTGTCAAAAGGCAGGAAACGTGGCCTTATATGGTGTTTTGAGGGGTGGGAATTATGTAAATGACCTCTCCGCGAGCACGCGCAGGTTGATAGAACAGGTGGGATTCATTAAATTTACGCAGCCATTTACACACTTTTCTTGAGGATAGAAGACTTTGTTGAATCTGACGTGGCATGTTCGTACGAACGCTTCGTACGAACAAAAGTAGGAGAAATTTAGGATAAAAATACGAACATTTTCGTGAATGAGGGCCAATGTCTGAATGTTTCAGACTTTCTTAATTACACACAATGTCTGAATGTTTCAGACTTTCTTAGACTGATCAGAGAACAAACTTATTTATTCATTATTCACAAGGGAAGAGGAATCCGGCTTTTACTTTAGGTATTTCCTGGTTCCAAAGAAACCAGCCGGGTTCAGGTCGATCCTGGACCTGTCTGTTTTCAACAAGTACATCATGAGTCGTCCTTTTCACATGCTCACAATAAAACATGCGTTGGAGTACATGATACAGGGAGAGTGGTTCGTATCGATCGATCTCAGAGATGCATATTTCCACGTCCCGATAATAAACAAGCACAAGAAATTTCTCTGGTTTGCGTTTCAGGGGGTTTGTTATCAAGTCAACTGGCTCCTGTTCGGTTACGCGCTTGCCCCTCTGCCCTTTTCCAAGGTCACCGAAGCAGCATTTCACCCCCTACGTTCAAAAGGAATGAGTATTATTTTATTTAGACAACCTTCTGCTCTTGTCCCGTTCCAGGCCGGAGGCAGAAACACAAACATCTGTACTGGTGAAGCACCTGTCTCATCTAGGTTTCACAATAAACTGGGAGAAAAGTTCATTGATCCCAGCCCAGAAAATAACATTTTTAGGAGTGACTCTGCGCTCAAACAACATGACAGCTGTCTTATCAGAGCAGAGGAGAGATTCGCTGATGTCGTTGCTCCAGTGTGTTCAGCCCCGCAGGACGGTAACAGCACTAACCGTGATGAGACTGTTAGGAACCATGGCTGTTGCACACGCGGTGGTGAGGCTAGGGCTTCTGCACATGAGCAGTCTGCAGCGGTGGTTCATTCGGTTGAGAATCGACCCAGTACGTCACAAATGGTGCCGGGTCACGGTACCATCATCAGTAGGGGCGGATCTGGACTTTTGGGGGAATCCCAGGATTTTATCAGAAGGAGTTCCCCTGGGCAAAGCGACGTCCTACAGGGCAGTTTTCACAGATGCGTCTCTTTCCGGATGGGGCGGGACTTACCTGTCACATTCAGTGTAGGGGACTGGGGCGTGACCTACGGGCATGTCCTTTCACATAAATGTTCTGGAGCTTCTGACAGTGCACAAAGTTCTCAAACACTTTGTTCATATGATCAAGGACCAGTACGTGTTGATTCGCATAGACAACAGGGCCATAGCTGCATACATAAATTGCTAAGGCGGGATGCGATCAGCCCAACTGCTGAACACAGCCAGAGAACTGCTCTGTTGGGCACGCATTCACTTGAGATCGCTGAGGGAGATCTACATCCCCGACGTGCTAAACAAAGGAGCAGATATTATGTCCCGTGGCAGGCCTCTGGACAGAAACTGGACCTTCCACCAGGACCTATTATTACAGATTTGGAGAAGATTCGAGAGAGCGGAATTGGATTTATCGTATGTTCCGTTGTATAAGTCGCACCGGTGTATAGGTCGCACCTACGTCACCGTCGGCGTAACGCGTCATCCACCGCTGACGTGCCGCATCATCGCTTAGTCAACCCGGAAATGTGGACCGAGTGTTTAGCTCTGCTGCAAGGAGCGCATAGCAATACTTTAAAAAGATTACCACCTTAAAACAATTATTTGTTCGATAAAAATTATAGCAAATATGTGTCTGAGCTGAACTTTTCTTTAATAAATGAACGTAATTGTGAAATGAGCTGGATTTAAAAATTTGTTTCGCTAGCTACCGGTAAGTCTGATGAAAACAAAACGAGCATGCGCAGCGCCGGAAATGCAGCGAACAGACCTGCATGAATTGGTACGGTGTTTGTATTTTAGCAGGCTAAACGCCTCAAAAATATATTTGTTAGCTGACTTTTTTAAAGACTGAACGTAATTGTGAAATGAGCTGGATTTAAAAATTTGTTTCGCTAGCTACCGGTTACGTCTGATAAAACCGAACGTGCACGCGTAGCACCGGAAATGCAGCGAACAGACCTGCATGAATTGGTATTTTAATTTTAGCAGGATAAACACCTCAAAAAATATATTTGTTAGCTGACTTTTTTTAAGACTGTCTGTTTAATTTTTGTTAATAAATGATTACAAATCAGCTTATTTCAGAATGTAAATACTAAGGGTGTAACGGTACGCTAAAATCACATTTCGGTTCGGTTCAACTACAAGGAGGGCTCGGTTCGGTTTATTTTCGGTTTATTTTCGGTTTATTTTTGGTACCAAAAAAAAGGACAAAATAAAGACTTACAAAATGTTTACATTGAAAATATGCCAAAAATATATTTGTATTGTATTGTAGTAATAAATAAAAGTGACCCATTTGGATGATATTTTAAATAAACAGCACTCCACAATACACTACCTATCTAGGGATTTTTCCAATCTATTGGTGATAATTGGATGGTGCGACCTATACACAGGTGCGACCTATACACCAGAAAATACGGTACTGTATCCATCCATCCATTTTCGTCCACTTATCCGGGGTCGGGTCGTGGGGGTAGCAGCCGAAGTAGGGAGGCCCAGACTTCCCTCTCCCCAGCCACTTGAGCAGCTCCTCTGGGGGAATCCCAAGGCGTTCCCAGGCCAGCCGAGAAACATAGTCCCTCCAGCGTGTCCTGGGTCTTCCTCTGGGTCTCCTCCCGGTGGGACATGCCCGGAACACCTCACCAGGGAGGCGTCCAGGAGGCATCCTAACCAGATGCCCGAGCCACCTCAACTGGCTCCTCTCGATGTGGAGAAGCAGCGGCTCTACTCCGAGTCCCTCCCGGATGACTGAGCTTCTCACCCTATCTCTAAGGGAGAGTCCAGACACCCTGCGGAGAAAACTCATTTCAGCCGCTTGTATCCGAGATCTCGTTCTTTCGGTCACAACCCAAAGCTCATGACCATAGATGAGGGTGGGAACGTAGATCGATCGGTAAATTGAGAGCTTTGCCTTTCGACTCAGCTCTCTCTTCACCACGACAGACCGGTACAGCGCCCGCTTCACTGCGGATGCTGCACCTATCCGCCTATCGATCTCACGCTCCAGTTTTCCCTCATTCGTGAACAAGACCCCAAGATACTTAAACTCCTCCACTTGGGGCAGGACCTCCTCCCCGACCCGGAGAGGGCATGCTACCCTTTTCCGGCTCAAGACCATGGCCTCGGATTTGGAGGAACTGATCCTCATCCCGGCCGCATCACACTCGGCTGCAAACCGCTCCAGCGAAAGCTGTAGATCACGATCTGATGAAGCCAATAGGACCACATCATCTGCAAAAAACAGAGAAGTGATTCTAAGGCCACCAAAACGGATCCTCTCAACACCTTGGCTGCGCCTAGAAATTCTGTCCATAAAAGTTATGAACAGAATCGGTGACAAAGGGCAACCTTGGCGGAGTCCAACTCTCACTGGAAACGAGCCTGACTTACTGCCGGCAATGCGGACCAAGCTCTGACACCGGTCGTACAGGGACCTAACAGCCCATATCAATGGGCCTGGTACCCCATACTCCCGGAGTACCCCCCACAGAACCCCCCGAGGGACACGGTCGAATGCCTTTTCCAAGTCCACAAAGCACATGTAAACTGGTTGGGCAAACTCCCACGCACCCTCCAGGACCCTGCTGAGGGTGTAGAGCTGGTCCAGTGTTCCACGACCAGCACAAAAACCACATTGCTCCTCCTGAATCCGAGGTTCGACTATCCGACGGACCCTCCTCTCCAGAACCCCTGAATAGACCTTACCAGGGAGGCTTAAGAGTGTGATCCCCCTATAGTTGGAACACACCCTACAGTCCCCCTTTTTGAATAGGGGAACCACCACCCTAGTCTGCCAATCCAAGGGAACTGCCCCCGATGTCCACGCGATATTGCAGAGTCTCCTCTGTTCCACCCTGAGATGCCGGATGGTGGACCAGAATCGCCTCGAAGCCGTACGGAAGTCATTCTCCATGGCCTCTCCGAACTCCTCCCACGCCCGAGTTTTTGCCTCAGCAACCACCCGAGCCGCATGCCGCTTGGACTGTCGGTACCTATCTGCTGCTTCCGGGGTCCCACAGGCCAAAAAGGCCCAATAGGACTCCTTCTTCAGCATGACAGCATCCCTCACCGCCGGTGTCCACCACCGGGTTCGAGGGTTGCCACCACGACAGGCACCAACAACCTTGCGGCCACAACTCTGATAAGCTGCCTCGACAATAGAGGCGCGGAACATGGCCCACTCGGACTCAATGTCCCCCGCCTCCCTCGGAACGTGTTCAAAGCTCTCCCGGAGGTGGGAGTTAAAGCTCCGTCTTATGGGAGACTCTGCCAGACGTTCCCAACAGACCCTCACAATACGTTTGGGTCTGCCAGGTCTGACCGGCATCCTCCCCCAAATAAGAGATCCATGAACCATAAAAAAACTGGATGCTGATGTTTGGTTATAGTGTAGTGATACAGGCCCTCTGTCTTGACCTTCAAGTACACCTCTCTGCATCTCTTTGAAACTCTCAGTGTTACACCTTCTTGAAGCCCTCAAAGAGACGAGTGGACACTTATATTTGTTACATTTATTTTGGATTAATGGACACTAATTAATCAGATTGAACTTTCTCTTTAATGTGTGTTAATTCAGAATTGATCTACAGTATATTTTTGTCATTTCAATGATGATCTGTTACTTGCATGAGTTTGACCCTTCTGCTGGTTTTATTTCTGCAGAGCAAGCAGGCTCTGATTCTAAGGCACAGTTCAGGGTAAACTGTTAGCTGTTCACTTCCTTCTCTGTTGTGTCTTCAAGCTAGACTCAACAGGCCAGTCCATCTGGCTGTTTATGTAAACAGTTTTCCTGTTGTCCGTCAAGAGACATTTCTGCCTATGGAATTAAACTTCCATCTTTTATTTTGTTAAACCAGCCAATAGTTATTAAGGAGGTGGGGAAGACCCCGCCTCCCATATAAAGGGACATTTCCTGCATTTTCTTTAGTGCTTTGGAGAGAACTAGCTCACAACTTGCTTCTCTCCTCTGGGAAAGCTGGAGACGTTCCGGTCATTGTGTCAATTAGACCCACGTTTCAGCTGGTGTTACAGTAAAGCTTACTGTAACCCACTCACTCATTTTATGAAAGAATTTGTTTTCTGAAGTTTTATTTTGAAAGTTCAGCCAGTAGCTGGTTCTGTTCCTGCCGGTGAAAGCGTGCTACCGGTCGTCTGAACCAGCCATACACGGAAGTCGACTGGACGTGAGCTGGACCACACAGTCCGGTAGTGTCCACAAACTTCTCAGCCCTCATCTCCCAGGGACTTATCGTCACCAGGTAAAGAGGCTTTGTTTGTATGCTGAACGCTCGGAAGCACAGCCGGACCTGTTCGGGAAGGTGCCACCCTGGTAGTTTCAAAGTAATTAACTTCGGTTAACTTAGCTTTCATTTCTCAAATCTTCCTCCTATTTCTTCTTTTCATAAGCTATTAATCTGTTAAGTAATGTGCCAACAGAAAAGTTCCTAACTGTCTGTTTGTTTTAATTTGAATTCTTGTCAACGTAGTTATTAAATCAGAGCTAATATCGATACAAATGTTTAATGTACTTTCATGATAATTTCAATAAAAGGTCTATTTTCTGGTAGACCAACATAATTTGAAGTCTCTTGTGAAATTACATTTCTGGCTAATCACATCACCGATTTATTGATTTATTCTGAAAAAGTTGAGACCCCGTGAAACTGATGGTAGATTTGTGTAGATAAAATCTGCTCGGATCTTTCATCTAAACTATAGGTAAGTCAGTAAACTGACCTCGTAAGTGTTTAATTACACAAACGGCCTATAGGTTTATTACAATAGTAAGCATGTTAAAGTGAGCAGTGAGATACATGGATCTGGACTAGTAACCAGTTGAAATCTGAACCTAGCACTCAGTCTAAGCCCAAAATACTGACATGATATCCTGGTCATTTAAGATTATTTGTCTCCTGCTGTTTTGATGATCTGCTTCTCGTGAAACACACTATGAGGCTTTAACCATTAAGTTTTCACAGCAAACAAATAAAAAGGGCATCTTTGTTAACAAAACCATGAACAAAAGAGTTAGTAAGTGTTTTTCTACAATTTACAAAGCCTGAAATGTGTGAAGTTTTCTCCAGATTAGAAAAAAAAACTATATTTTTACCTCAAATAGTGCAAATGCAATCTAAATGTACGAAAGGTCAATATTAAAATTGGGTTGCCACATCAAAATCCAGTCCAATCAAACACTCATCTCAAAAACTACAAAATATTCACTGCTCAAATCCCTTAGCAATAGTTATTTCTACATTTGTTTGCCTACAAAAACAGCTTAATGGAATGAAAATTTGTCTACGTTGGCAACGTCTATGGAAGAACAATCTGAGATTGAGAAGTCCGATCATTTTGATGGATCGGTTTGCTTTTATGTTTGCATATTTACAACACATATGCTAGAAGGTGCATGCAAAAGTAAAGAAATGACAAGATTCCATTCATGGGACCAAACCATGTGGGCCTTAATCCAGTTTAGTTACATCAAACCAAAGATCAAGTTTTGATTTATAGACATTCTGAGTGTTGGATTACAATTAAAAACAAGCAATATGCCAATGACCCTGTCACTGGGGAATTCGAATAGTGCATATTTATGGTTTTCAAGATGAGCGTTTTTTTTCTTTCTGAACTGGAACTGAAAGAGGAATGGAAGTAAACCTTAATGTTTGTTATGCAAGATATTCAACTGGAGTTACACTATAAGAACAGTTGAGTTTCATTTTGCTTGTCCAAAGTGGCGCTGACTGACTGATTCTGGTGAACGGAGGGGGCAATTTTATCCACCACCAGGTGCAGTGGTGGAGCCAGGGGGTGGCCAAATGGGGGTACCCATTAATGTAAGGTAGCCTTGGCAACATAGATTAATGGCCACCCCAATAAATAGAGGAAATTTCACTTTTAAGCAATGTAAAATATAAACCATAGATTTCTCAAATAATGGGGTGGATGGTTTACTTATGCCATACAAGGCAGTGGCTGTCTTGGAATTTCAAGTTCAAGTAGGTTTATTTTCATTCTCATCACATGTGGTACATGCGGTGGAACAACATTATGTACACAAGGTCCCAGTTACATCCAATAATAGCCAAAGTCCATCCATCCATCCATTTTCGTCCGCTTATCCGGGGTCGGGTCGCGGGGGTAGTAGCCTAAGTAGGGAGGCCCAGACTTCCCTCTCCCCAGCCACTTGGAGCAGCTCCTCTGGGGGAATCCCAAGGCGTTCCCAGGCCAGCCGAGAAACATAGTCCCTCCAGCGTGTCCTGGGTCTTCCTCTGGGTCTCCTCCCGGTGGGACATGCCCGGAACACCTCACCAGGGAGGCGTCCAGGAGGCATCCTAACCAGATGCCCGAGCCACCTCAACTGGCTCCTCTCGATGTGGAGAAGCAGCGGCTCTACTCCGAGTCCCTCCCGGATGACTGAGCTTCTCACCCTATCTCTAAGGGAGAGTCCAGACACCCTGCGGAGAAAACTCATTTCAGCCGCTTGTATCCGAGATCTCGTTCTTTCGGTCATAACCCAAAGCTCATGACCATAGATGAGGGTGGGAACGTAGATCGATCGGTAAATTGAGAGCTTTGCCTTTTGACTCAGCTCTCTCTTCACCACGACAGACCGGTACAGCGCCCGCTTCACTGCGGACGCTGCACCTATCCGCCTATCGATCTCACGCTCCAGTTTTCCCTCATTCGTGAACAAGATCCCGAGATACTTAAACTCCTCCACTTGGGGCAGGACCTCCTCCCCGACCCGGAGAGGGCATGCTACCCTTTTCCGGCTCAAGACCATGGCCTCGGATTTGGAGGAACTGATCCTCATCCCGGCTGCATCACATTCAGCTGCAAACCGCTCCAGTGAAAGCTGTAGATCACGAACTGATGAAGCCAATAGGACCACATCATCTGCAAAAAACAGAGAAGCGATTCTAAGGCCACCAAAACGGATCCTCTCAACACCTTGGCTGCGCCTAGAAATTCTGTCCATAAAAGTTATGAACAGAATCGGTGACAAAGGGCAACCTTGGCGGAGTCCAACTCTCACAGGGAACGAGCCTGACTTACTGCCAGCGATGCGGACCAAGCTCTGACACCGGTCGTACAGGGACCCAACAGCCCGTATCAAAGGGCCTGGTACCCCATACTCCCGGAGTACCCCCCACAGAAGCCCCCGAGGGACGCGGTCGAATGCCTTTTCCAAGTCCACAAAGCACATGTAAACTGGTTGGGCAAACTCCCACGCACTCTCCAGGACCCTGTTGAGGGTGTAGAGCTGGTCTAGTGTTCCACGACCAGGACGAAGCCTCCCTGGTAAGGTCTATTCAGGGGTTCTGGAGAGGAGGGTCCGTCGGATAGTCGAACCTCGGATTCAGGAGGAGCAATGTGGTTTTCGTGCTGGTCGTGGAACACTGGACCAGCTCTACACCCTCAGCAGGGTCCTGGAGGGTGCGTGGGAGTTTGCCCAACCAGTTTACATGTGCTTTGTGGACTTGGAAAAGGCATTCGACCGCGTCCCTCGGGGGGTTCTGTGGGGGGTACTCCGGGAGTATGGGGTACCAGGCCCATTGATATGGGCTGTTAGGTCCCTGTACGACCGGTGTCAGAGCTTGGTCCGCATTGCCGGCAGTAAGTCAGGCTCGTTTCCAGTGAGAGTTGGACTCCGCCAAGGTTGCCCTTTGTCACCGATTCTGTTCATAACTTTTATGGACAGAATTTCTAGGCGCAGCCAAGGTGTTGAGAGGATCCGTTTTGGTGGCCTTAGAATCGCTTCTCTGTTTTTTGCAGATGATGTGGTCCTATTGGCTTCATCAGATCGTGATCTACAGCTTTCGCTGGAGCGGTTTGCAGCCGAGTGTGATGCGGCCGGGATGAGGATCAGTTCCTCCAAATCCGAGGCCATGGTCTTGAGCCGGAAAAGGGTAGCATGCCCTCTCCGGGTCGGGGAGGAGGTCCTGCCCCAAGTGGAGGAGTTTAAGTATCTCGGGGTCTTGTTCACGAATGAGGGAAAACTGGAGCGTGAGATCGATAGGCGGATAGGTGCAGCATCCGCAGTGAAGCGGGCGCTGTACCGGTCTGTCGTGGTGAAGAGAGAGCTGAGTCGAAAGGCAAAGCTCTCAATTTACCGATCGATCTACGTTCCCACCCTCATCTATGGTCATGAGCTTTGGGTTGTGACCGAAAGAACGAGATCTCGGATACAAGCGGCTGAAATTAGTTTTCTCCGCAGGGTGTCTGGACTCTCCCTTAGAGATAGGGTGAGAAGCTCAGTCATCCGGGAGGGACTCGGAGTAGAGCCGCTGCTTCTCCACATCGAGAGGAGCCAGTTGAGGTGGCTCGGGCATCTGGTTAGGATGCCTCCTGGACGCCTCCCTGGTGAGGTGTTCCGGGCATGTCCCACCGGGAGGAGACCCAGAGGAAGACCCAGGACACGCTGGAGGGACTATGTTTCTCGGCTGGCCTGGGAACGCCTTGGGATTCCCCCAGAGGAGCTGCTTCAAGTGGCTGGGGAGAGGGAAGTCTGGGCCTCCCTACTTAGGCTGCTACCCCCGCGACCCGACCCCGGATAAGCGGACGAAAATGGATGGATGGATGGATGGATCTCTTATTTTAAGATAATTAACTTGTGCAATACTTCATTGGTTTAACTTCTGCTTTCTGTTGGCCAAAACATCACTTCATGGGTCTTATCTTCTTCTAAATAAACTGTCAATTTCCATCAGATCAAAATTATATTCATTAATATGAAGGTGTGGCTGTTTCTTCTTTTTCTCTGATGTCTGTGCTTTTATATTATCATTGTGATGTTTTTCAGATGACAGGTTGGACAAACAACATGCTAATCTCACAAATATTTGTTCTGGAAATAGACAAAACTAAAAATTACTCTTGTCAAACTGTCTTTTCACTTTTGTGCAGGTGAACTAATTGCGTTTTGGTAAACAAACGCACAGAATAGTAACTTTTTAAACCCTTTTCCTCTTTATTGTACCCAGTGGAAGAGCATAGAGGGAGGATTTGAACTACCCTTCGTTTGTCCATATGTGCACGTTGTGAGCATGATAACTTGGAAAATAAGTGAGGTACCAACTACTTCCATTTTAGGGTGTGGCTACATCAGGAGTAAGAATGGTTCCTCTCAAAAATGTTGTTGCCAAGTCAAATCCTAGATTGTCACTCCCAAATATACATACAGGTCTACAGTCCATCCATCAATCCATCCATTATCTTTTACACGCTTCTTCCATTTTGGGTCACGGGGGTCGCCAGTGCCCATGTCCAGCAATCACTGTGCGAGGGGCGGGGTACACCCTGGACGGGTCACAAGTCCATCACAGGGCCACATAGAGACAAACAACCCTCACTCTCTCAGTCACACCTAGGGACAATTTAGAGTTACCAATCAGCCTAACATGCATGTTTTTGGTCTGTGGGAGGAAACTGGAGTACCCAGAGAAAACCCACGCATGCAAAGAGAACATACAAACTACATCCAGAAAGGTCCCCGACCAGGATTTGATCTGATGACGTTCTCAGTGAGAGGCAACAGCTCTATCAATTGAACCACCATGCTGCCCAAAATTTGTTATTTTACTCGTGGACAGAAAACACCAAAAAACGGTGTCCCTTGCCTGTTGCAAGGCCTGAGAGAGGGGTTCTATGGTGAGCACCTGGTCATCAGTCTTTTTCCCAGTAGAGCCCAGTAGGGCTCAGCGCAAACTAGTTACATAGGTTTTGTCTTTCTGAGTGATCCCTCACACTTCAGGAGTGTCCATATGACTGGGTACATGGGTCCAACCACCAACTTTTGCTTCTTCTGGAGTCGGATCGTGGGGTACAAGCTGGAGCGGGGAGGCCCAAACACCTCTTTCAATAGCCACCTCTTCCAGCTCTTCTAGGAAGATTCTAAGGCATTCCCAGGCCAGTCAAGACATAATTGTCTCTCCAGCATGTGGGCTCTCCCAGTTGAACATGCACGAAGTAGCTCCCTAGGAAGATACCCTGGGAACATCCATACCAGATGCCCGAACCACCTCAACTGGCTTCTCTCAATGTGGAGGAGTGATAGCACTTTGAGTCTCTCCTGGATAAGTGAACTTATCACTATATCTCTTGGAAGGAAGAGTCCAGTTACCCTGCAAAGAAAACTTATTTGGATCGACTGTATTCGGGATCTTGTTCTTTTGATCACTAACCAGAATCTGTAACCACAGGTGAGAGTAGGAACATAGCCTGACTGGTAACAGAGAGCTTCTCCCTGCAACTCTGCTCGCTCTTCACAACAATGGACGGGCACAAAATGCACAATACTGCTGAAGCTGCAAAAATCTTTCTATTATTCTTGTGCCCCATTCCTTCTTTGCTCTATGGGATATCACGTGTGTTCCACATTCCACTATGTCCAACATGTACAGTGCATAGTTAATAACGTCAAATTCATTATTATATTTTTCACATTTTCTGTATTGCTCCCCCATTCATCAATCCATTATCTTTACCAGCATATTACTTTTCGGGTTGCAGGGGTCACTGGTGCCCATGTCCAGCCATAACTATAAAGCAGGGAACACCCTGGACAGGTCACCTGTCCATCACAGGGACACTGTATAGAGACAAATCAGACAAACAACCATCCCCTCACTCTCACCTAGGGACAATTTAGAGTTACCAATCAGCCTAGCATGCATGTTCTTGGTTTGTGGGAGGAAAACAGAGGACATGGAGAAAACCCATGCAGCACGGAGAGAACATGCAAACTCCACCCAGAAAGGCCCCCGGCTGGGATTTGAACTGGGGCAACCTTCTCACTGAGAGGTGAGTACCGACTGTGCCACTGTGCTGCCCTTTTTGGGATAAATTCAGGCATCCATGTTTATGCGTGCAAATAACCACTGAAATAGAAATTAACAGTGATGTAATGATTTTTAAATCAGCATTTATTTCTATAACAAGATGTTTGTCAAAAAGCTATATATGGCAGAATGAAGCACATGAAGCCAAACGGTGGGTTTCAATTAGTTGTATACCTTCTGTTTCTCATCACAGCGACAGAAACAGCTGTGTCCCTAATGTATATTTGTTTTCACCTGCCACATGTGTCTAATCAGACTCACAGTGAAAGTGAACACACACACCTGACTTCCATTTGGTCGCTGAGCATATGGACTTCCTATGATGCCTAATTACACTGTACAACATAAGTAATTACAATATCAAGTAATGTGTTTGGATTATTCAGAAATTGGTCTAGATGTGAAACATTTGTTTTAATCTCGTCTTATTTTACATGCTGTTGTTAAAGCTGCTGTTGTAAAAGCTGATTCCTATCTTTTATCTTATATTTTAAGGAAATGTTGGCCTGTCAACCTAACACATTATATTGTAAATTCAAAGTGGACTGAATTGTTCCATGTAAAGCATGGAGTACTTCAACAGGACGAGCACAGAGGCATGATTGTATGTCATAATGATGAGGTGAGACATTTAGATCTGTAAGTGGCTCGGCTCACAAGCTAAGAATTCTTCGTAAAACTCGAAGCATATAGGTGCAAGTGTTTTGATCTGGTCAAGTTTATGTTTATGTTTATTAAATTTGTTCATTTTTTTACAAAAGAAACAATACAAGACAATCTCATAATGATAGTGTACAAAATGTAAAAAAATGAAAGGTAGCAGAAAGAAGAATAAATCTTATTATATCTGCCCCTTATCTCCAACAATCAGATTAAACAACAGTAGTCAAACCATGTAAACAATAATAATCTTCAACCAACTTTTTCCAACAATCAGGTTAAACAATAATATTCTTCAACCAACAGTACAAAATGACTAACTCTTTCTAATTTTCTAACTAATACAATACACATTACGTTATTTCACATATATTTTTTTAACACATTTGTTTTGATCATTTTTTTAAATGTAAACATTGACTTGGCATTTTTAACTACATTCTCCAAGCCATTCCATAATCTAATTCCCTGGATTGAGGTAGAACGTCCCTTCAAACTAGTTCTGAATTGTGGTTTTACAAACAACTCGGTTCCCTTAAGATTATAACAACTTTGTCTTTTAAGAGTCAGAGAGTCAGAGAGAATTTATTGTCATTTGCACCGCATGTAGTACATGTGTTGAAAACGAGATTATGTACACAGGGTCCCAGTTACATCCAACAACAAATGCAAGAGAAATACAATAATAACATCTAGGATTAACTAAGAGAGACATCACATCAGCTAGTAATACACTAAGCCCTAATGTAGTAGAAAAACATCATTATAAACAGCAGCACGAACATGAGCAGATGGTCACAGATGAACGCAGCAACAAGAAACAGATCAGTATCAGTATGATGTGACATTTTGCAGTGTTTATTCTTATTATTTATTTATTCATGAGTCTGACAGCCTCAGGGTAGAAGCTGTTTCTCAGTCTAGTGGTTCTACATTTGATGCTCCTCAACCTCCGTCCCGAGGGGAGTGGTGCAAAGAGTGAGTGTGCTGGGTGAGTGAGGTCTTTCATGATGCAGGTGGCTCTTTTTCTGCATCTGGAGGTGTAAATGTCTGTGATGGTGGGGAGACTGACTCCCACAGACTTCTGTGCAGCCTTCACCACTCTCTGCAGAGCTTTTCTCTCTGCAACTGTGCAGCCTCCATGCCACACGTTGATGCTGGAGCACAGGACGCTCTCCACTGCACACCTGTAGAACGAGGTGAGGACTGGGCTTCTCAGACCGGCTCGTCTCAGCCGTCTGAGGAAGTAGAGTCTCTGATGACCTTTCTTGATCAGGCTGGTGGTGTTGTTGCTCCAGCTGAGGTTATCATTCATGTGTACACCCAGGTATTTGTAGCTGGAGACCACCTCCACCGCAGATCCACCTATATACAGTGGGGTGTGGGTGTGTTTGTTCCTTCTGAAGTCCACAATCATCTCCTTCGTCTTCTTCACATTCATGTGAAGGTTGTTCTCTTTGCACCAGCTCTCCAGATGTTCCACCTCCTGTCTGTAGCTGGATTCATCATTATCTGTGATGCATCCCACCACAGCTGTATCATCTGCAAACTTAACAATATGACAGCCTGGATGTGTGGCTGTACAATCATATGTGAGCAGAGTGAA
>JBBPBX010066684.1:5547-19604 GCA_038048925.1 Garcialebias charrua
TCGGTTTTTGTGTTACAGATCCAAGCTTTGCTACTTTACACATATTTACTGTTTTGTATTGCTCTGCAGGACTCTGTCCTTCCTGGGGATGAGCTTGTGCCTCACTCTTATGTTCCTCTGCTCCTGGTACTACGCCATTGTCGCCATGGTGATTGCCAGCTCAATCTACAAGTATATCGAGTTTGCAGGGTGAGTGCAGCTTAACCCCAAGAGAGAGTGGCTGCACTGAAGTAATAAATATGTGCTAAACTGTAAAAGGGTGATGGTTTATTAATAATAATAATAATAATAATAATGAATTTAATTTATAACGCACTTTTAATTAATGAAAATCTCAAAGTGCAAAGTGTTTCATGCTAAAGCTACTTTGTATTTGTAAAAAAAAAAATATATATATATATATATATATTTTTTTTTTTAAAACGTGTTTTGCGGGTGGGGGGTGGTCATGAGAAATTGTTTATTTAATTTCCCCAGAACATGTCATTGTAAGTTTTTCCTTAAAGTACAACTCAGAGAGTCAGAGTTTCTTTATTTGTCATTCGCAACACATGTGGTACATGTGGTGGAACGAAATTATGTACACAGGGTCCCAGTTACATCCAACAATGAAATGTAAAAATAAAAGCAGTAATAAGATCTAAGATATGAACTGATATGAACTAAGAAAAACCTTAACTAAAAATACATTAAGCACTAATAGCATAAAAACATTATGTTGAACAGCAGCTCGACCGACTGTTGTCTCACTCTAATTTAATGAAAAGCTGCTGTCAACTTAGGACACGGTGAATCTAGAATATGAAGGAAAATAATAAAACATTAAAAATAATAATATACATTGCAACTATTTGCTATTTAACAAAAAAAAATCATGATTACCACATCTCAACTTTAAACTACGGCTAGCCTGCAACAAATGCATCATTTATTTGAAAAAGAAGCTGTGTCTGGGTCTCTACACTCTTGACCCTGATTTTGGTTCCTTCCATCCATCCAAACATTATCTTGTACCCACTTCTTTTTTTTTTCTGTGTAGCAAGGGTCACTGAAGCCCATGTCCAGCAGTCACTGTGCGAGAGGCGGGGGACGCCTGGACAGGTCCATCACAGCGACACATAGAAACAAACCATTCACTCTATCACTCGTACCAGCACTTAGAGACAATTCTGAATTAGCAATCAGTCTAATGTGCATGTTTTGGGTCTGTGGGAGGAAACTGGAGTACCCAGGAGAGAACATGCAAACTCCACCCAGAAAGGTCCTTGGTCAGGATTTGATCCAGCGACCTTATGGCTGAGAAACGACAGCTCTACCTACTGAGCCACCGTGCCCATTTTAGTGCCTCAGATCCCAATTCAGTAATAAATCTTTACTTAGGAAGAAGCAGAGCAATGCCTATTGTTTTGATTTGATTCATTTTGACATCTACATTATAAGTTCTCATTTTTATCTAAAAGTTCATTTTTTTTTTCAGTGAGTTGACTTTATGTTTGTCACTTGTGGCAAAATTATCACTCGTGTTTTGACAGATAAATATTGTTCGACTTGTGTGTGTTCGCAGAGCGGAGAAAGAATGGGGCGATGGGATCCGTGGTCTGTCTCTGAGCGCTGCGCGTTACGCCCTGATGCGGCTGGAGGAAGGACCCCCTCACACCAAGAACTGGAGGTAAGACACACACACACGCAAACACACACTGTGTTGTTTTATTAGGTTTCTAATTAACATAGAAATTAACAACATGTCTGTGCGTGTTCAGTCGTTCCGTGGTCACGGCTGTCAAACACCAAGAAGCGTTTGCGAATTATTATTAACACGAGTCATTCGTGCAATTCCTTGTCAGGTTTTTTTCTTAGAAGATGTTTAAACTGGGCAATTAGGCTATTTTCTGTCTTTTTTTAATTTTACTCTTAATTACATTTACTGCTCTTTTTCTCTCATCATTGTCTTCGTTTTCTCTGCCCTGTGATTCAATTGTTCTTTTCTCTGTTCTCGTCTCCTTTCAGGCCACAGCTGCTGGTGCTGGTCAGCACAGACGCAGAGCAAAATGTGGAGCAGCCTCGTCTTCTGTCTCTGACCAACCAGCTGAAGGCCGGCAAAGGTCTAACCATCGTCGGGACTGCTCTATCAGGCACCTACCTGGCAAACCATGAACATGCTCAGCGTGCAGAGCAGGCAGGGAGCCTTTCTCATTTTAATAACAGTCTGCCAACAAGAGGATTTATCAAATCCTGTTATTCTGTGCATCATGCGAACATCAGCTTAATTTTACCCGTTGGTTTTTGTTTTGTTTTGTTTTCTAGGCACTGCGTAAATTGATGGAGACTGAGAAGGTGAAAGGTTTCTGTCAGGTGACTGTGTCGTCAAACCTGCACGATGCTACGTCACACCTGCTCCAAGCCAGTGGGCTGGGAGGCCTGAAACATAACGCTGTACTGGTGTCGTGGCCACGCAACTGGAAGCAAGCAGATGACCACCAAATATGGAGGAATTTCATTGGTAGGTTTTTTGGGGGGAAAGAAATGTATCACATCCAAAAAGGAATGAAACACCAAGGCGTTGGCTGGGCCTAAATTCTGCCTTGGGCAGCTCCTTCATATAAACTGGTTGGATGAAGCTGAAAGGCACCTGGCTTGAAGTGAAAACAGCAAGTTTTAAGTTTTATTTATTTATTTATTTTCATTTTACATTCTGTATAAAAAAACGTTTTACATGTACAGGTAACCCCCGATTTACGAACGAGTTTGGGACCTAAGAACGGTTCGCAGGTCGATCTGTTCGCAGGTCAGACCTTCCGTACCCTCGTCACTCGGGGATGTCCTGTATTTTTATTTTTTTTTTTTGTGGTACCAAGTACTGTACAGTACGTACTTCGCCTATCCTAACACACCTAACACAGTGTAATTAATTAATACAGTACAGTAATAAAAATATAAATTAAATAAAAATATAATTTCTTACTTGGAGGTGGTCAAAGCCGCTGCTGCGTCCCGTGTTAGCTCCCTTGTTAGCTTCTGGAGCTAGCCAGGCCGGAGGTGTTCTCGCGGCGGCCTGGCACCATCGGCGATAAATCTGCAGCTGCCTGGGACATCCACAAAGTTCACAGAGACGTTTCCAGCTCGTAATTAATCCAATATGAAGCCATCCTGGTCACCAGTCTTCCAAACCTGGCTGCCTGCAGCCGTAACTATGACCTAAGATGGCGTCCGGTGTTAGCTTCTGGAGCTAGCCAGGCCAGAGCCTGGCCGGAGGTGTTCCCGCGGCGGCCTGGCACGATCTGCGATAAATCCGCTGCTGCCTTAGACATCCACAAAGTTCACAGAGACGTTTCCAGCTCGTAATTAATCCATATGAAGCCATCCTGGTCACCAGTCTTCGGGCCGGCTCCCGGCAGCTAGCCTAAAATGGCGTCCGGTGTTCTACATGAATTTGTGACCGGAGACCCCAGTGACTGAACCTAAAACGCCGTCCGGTGTTCTACATTAATTTGTGACCGTGTAAACTGAAGACCTACTTCCTGTTGCCCAAGATTGCTCAAAAATGATCAGAAATGATCTTTTTTATCATAATTATTATTTATAAAGCCTTTAAAACAACCATAGCTGCAACAAAGTGATGTACACATGAAATTAAGAACATTTAAACACAAAAAAAAAAAAAAAATTTTTTTTTTTTAATACAGTAATTTCATATTTTTATTAAATATGATATGTTCGTAGGTCCCGTGGTTCGCAGGTCGATGGGGTCGTAGGTCGGGGGTCACCTGTATATATATAGGGCCAAGATGGTGTAGAGGTAGGGTAGCCGACTTGGGACCCGAAAGACCCAGGTTTGAACCACGGTCACTGCACACCTTGTGGTGTGTATGAGCAACACACCTCATCCCCAAAATTGCTCCCCGGGCGCTTTCTATAGCTGCCCACTGCCCCGCCTGGTGGTGATTGGGTTAAATGCAGAGACAAATTTCGTCTTGTGTGGAAACATACACAGATGACAAAATATGACATTAATATTATTATTATATATGTGTGTGTATATGTATGTATGTATATGTATAAACATATATATATATATATATATANAAAAAATAAAATGAAAGGTGGCAGAAAGAAGAAGAAATCTTATTATATCTGCCCCTTTTTTCCAAAACAAAAACAAAATCAATTCAAACAATACTCGTCAATGAGTAATCGAACAAAAAGAGTATTTCATCACTGATCTTAAAATTTATAGTACAATGTTCATTTTAAACTGAACATTTTAATATTTTGTTAACAATTTAGATTTGATCATTTTTTTAAACACAAGCACCGATTTTACATTTTTAACTTCATTTCCTAAACCGTTCCACAAATCAACTCCCTGTATTGAAACAGACCGTTCATATTAAGTTCATATTTGTGTCCAGATGGTGTATCTCAACTAGAAATTTTTTTAATTTGTTTAGATTTTTTTAAACTGAACCTGCTTCTGAATCTGTCTGTTGTTGGTGAAAAGTGTTTTGAAACTTAATAATTTAGCACCGTCTTTTAAACAAAAGAAAAGTGTATCCGAGCAGAAAAAAAGGCTGCTGAAGACTAAACAAAAACTGCTTGTAAAAAGCCAAATTCATCCAAAAAAAACATCAGAAAAAAGACAAACAAACAAAAAACTTACATTCTATGAAGGGATTTGCTATCATCTGCTGCCTCATGACAAAGTTAAATTCAAGATGGCTGCCACAGTCACATCTTGCAACATTTGTGTATTGAGGCTGACTCGCAGCTACTGCCCCATCATTATCATTCATTTTGAGTAAGTTATGGCACATTATGTGTTTAGAAAGGTAGATTAGCTGCAGCATCCATCTTCAATTGGGTTGAGTCCAAATGTCAGTCAGAATTGATGTACATCCAATTATCACTTTCTAAAAGTTTAAATAAAATCACAATTTGGCTGATTCGTAATGATTTTTACATTTCAAAATCTGTTGGCAGCATCTTGATTCTGTTGACTACAGTTACAGATGTACACCCAGTGCTTGTTTTCTGACTTTCATTAACACCAATCCTCATCCCGCAGAGAGATTTCAGAGACTGTCGAGTCAGTACCTCTTTTTATATTTGCAGAGTTGGTCAGAGAAACCACCATAGCTCGCCTCGCTCTGCTTGTACCGAAGAACATCGCAGCCTTCCCATCCAACGGAGAGCGCTTCACAGAGGGTCACATCGACGTGTGGTGGATCGTTCACGATGGAGGCATGCTGATGCTGCTGCCCTTCCTTCTCCGCCAGCACAAGGTACTGTCCAGTAGTCACCACTGCGAAACAGGACAAACCACTGCATCACATAAAACATTAAACACATTAAACACTGCTGTTTAATACACTTTAATATTACCATACTTTTTGGCGTATAGGTTGCTCCAGAGTGTAAGTCATGTCAGTCCAAAAAAGCATCATGAAGAGGAAAAAAAACATATAAGTCGCTTCGGTGTATAAGTCGCATTTATTATGCATCACCACTGACCCGTTGTGTTTATTATGCATTTATATAATGGTCCAAACAGTTTCAGTTCACCTGGGCGACACGGCGCCATCCATTCATTGCAACCGGAGCCGCTAGCTCTCCAGCGTTCTTCCATCTGCACCAGCTGAGTGAAGCGAGCGCACACGGGAGGACTCGCTGTTGCAATTCTTAGAAATTTAAAGCATAAGTCAAAATTTGTTATGAATATGGGGGAGAGACATATATAAGTCACAGGACTAACAAATCTATGCAAAAAAAGTGGCTTATACACCGGAAAATACGGTACATTATTATTGTTTAGTGTGTATTTTAGATCCTTGTATGCCGTTTCTTTTTATACTTTATATTGTTACTATTTTGGGGTGTAACTGGGACCTTGGGTACACAGTTTCTTTCCACCTCATGTACCACATGTGATGCGAATGACAATGAAGAACCTGCCTTGAAAACTAAGGAAAATTTTGCTGTCACGTCTTCTATGAAAACATAATGGAATCGTTTTTTTTTTTCTTGAGTCAACTTTGTAATCTTAATAATAGTCTTAACAATTTAAAATACATTTTATTGTTTCCTTCAAAGTAAACTTTACAGCATGCACACAAACTGATTTGTCAGATTTCCTGGAACCATGCTGCTGTCCCTTTAGGTCTGGAGGAAATGCAAGATGCGCATCTTCACTGTAGCCCAGCTGGACGACAACAGCATCCAGATGAAAAAGGACCTGACCACATTCTTGTATCATCTTCGCATTGATGCCATGGTGGAAGTTGTAGAAATGGTAAGTTTTCCCAACCAGAGAACCCCCATTGTGCGAGTAAATTAGATGCATTCTCTTAATCAAGTACATTTCCAAGCACTTTCGTGTCACAACCACTCAGCTGGGGAAATAATTAGAAACTGCAGCAATCCCCCAAACTTGGCCAGTTGCTTCGGTAAACACAACTAGCATTTTTTTTCTCCCCGCACAGAAAGGAAATGATTGCTGTGCGTTTAACCATTGAAGCATGTTAAATTACGTAAGGGAAAGCATGAAATGCAGCGTGTTAAAGTGTCAGAAGGCTTCATCCACAGCATGTACGATGATCAAACAGCTGTCTAGAACCTTCCTCCCTGACACTTCTTTAAGCTCATGAATTAGCATTTGAAAAATTGTGTTATTTGCCAAAACCATCGGGCTTTGATTAGACTGTGACATTCACTGCTTGAACTTTTCAGGCATGCTGAGGCAGGAGTTTTATAGCTCTCCAAAGCTAGTTTGTCATTACACACAAAATCATTTTTCATGAGCGCAGCATCCCGCCGACTTTACGCTCGTAATTTAAGCCTCTTGTTTTCAGGAGAAAAAAAAATAAACAGCTGGTGATTAAATTTGTATCAGGGTGTCGAAATATGAGTCAGCAGAGAAGGGGACAGTGTTACACGAGATAAATACGCACCAACAAGTGTGAATGGTAAAAGTATGAATTTTTAAGTGAAATAATTTTGGGGGGCTGTAGTTTGAAAAATTTTTGCACATTGTATAATGTATCTAAACATGGCTCCATTAACAGTCTTGTTTGGAGTGTGGCGTACTTCACTGACTCTCTCTCTCTCCTGCTAAAACAACTTACCCGTACTTTCCGCCGTACACGTCGCACCACCCTACAAGTCGCATCAGTCCAAAAATGTCTAATAAAGTGGGAAAAACATAAATACTGTACGTCACTTCCCCATAAAAGTTGCATCTATTATGCGTCACCGATGACAACCTGGAAATGTGGGCTGGTGTTGTGCCAAAAATTGATTGGCTGCCAAATGGCAGATGCGGAAGCGTGCATGGGAGGACTTTAACAAGAATTTAACAATATTATCACTTAAAAATAATTACTTGTTTGGTCAAAATTATAGCAAAGGTGTGTCTCGGTCTAACTTTTTCTTAAAGCTGCTATGTGTAAGTTTCTGTTGTGCTCAGGACTTAGAAATATTTTCAGCAGGGAAAAGCATTCTGCTCCCTCCCCCTCAGAGCCATATATGACCCTGAGGGGGAGCCACAGTCCGTGCTCTGCTGAACTTGAGATCTGCTCCGCCTCCCGCTGCATGTCCGCTCTGAGCCGCTTCAATATTCTGTGTTTATATGTTAATAAAACGTTCTACAAAATAAAATTAAACCATGAAGCACTGGTCCAGCAACACAAAAACACCCTGAAATCAGCAGAGCTTCACGCAGCCACGTTGGACATGAGTTTTTTTTTTCGCTCGTGACAAATCCATTTCCTCATTCCTGTCAGTGAAGGATGAAGCGATCACTTGACTTTTGGCAAAAAAACAAAAGAAAAGTCCAGCTCTGGGATGAAGAAGGGATATTTAATACATTTGTGTCACATACAAAACAGTCCTGCATCGCTTTGCAATCCTTTGAATGAGAACGTGCGCGGCGCTGAGGCTGGGACAGGCGGGGGCGTGGGTTGGGGCGTGACAAACAACTCTGTTTTTATTGGCTGGTCATTGTCCGGGTCACTCTGTGTTTTTAGTGTTTTTATAAATGCTGATAGAGAAGCAAGGGGACTATAGTTTTTTTCAGAGATTACTTTGTCTAACATCAGTCTGTCAGTAGATAGTGACAGAGTGAAGAAATATGTTAAAAATATATTGTTTGAAAAGTTACAGACTGCATTACAAAGTTACATAGTGCAGCTTTAATAAATGAACATTGACGGTCAAATCAGCTGCAGTTCAAAACCTGATTCGCGGCTGCGAGAGCGAGCAGAGGGACGACTCGCTCGGCATTTCTTTAAAATTTACCAAGGTAACCACCTAAAAACAAATACAAAGTTGTTTGCTCGAAATTATAGTGAAGGTGTGTCGCAGTTGAGTTTTTCCTTAATAAATGCACTTTAATGGTCAAACCAGCTGCATTTTGCCGCGGCGGAGCGGCAAAATGCAGCTGGTTTGACGTTTGTTATAGGAGTTCTGGATCGAGACAATGGCAAGCCAAGTGTCTCATTAATAGCTTCTTTTACCTATATATGAGACACGTGGGGAGCAGGGCCTTCACCTGCTCTGCCCCTCACCGCTGGAACGCTCTACCGCCAGACCTTCGAAACACCACCTCCCTTTCTCTGTTCAAGACAGCCCTGAAAACACATCTCTTTAGACTAGCTTATCATTAACTCTACTAAATGTATTTTTATTATTTTGCATTTTATAATCTTTATGTATTTTATATTTCAATTTGTCGCTGATAATGTTTGATCTGTATTACACTGTATTGGTTTGTTAAGTGTCCTTGGGTGTCCTGAAAGGCGCTTTTAAATAAAATGATTATTATTATTACTAGGCTTGCCATATTAATCGAGGGCCCTCTAGTGGCTGAAAATGGTAGTGTTCAATATTTTCCATGTCAGAATGAATGAAATTGTCAGATCTCAGCCAAAAATTGGGTTATAAATATGGGGGGAAACACATAAATACATTGCTTCGCTGTATACAGAATGCTAATTTATTCAAAAAAGCTGCAACTTATTCAGTGAAAATTACGGTAATAGCATTCAGAACTCTGCTGTCCAGGAGGTTGTAATGGACCTACCCAGGGTCAAATTAGGGTCTTTGAACTGTCCAGTGATGACCTTTACTGACCTCTCAGTAAAGCAAGACATTTACTACAAAATCATTCATTTAGCTATAATCTGATAACATAGTCACCAATAAGAGACTATTTCTATCTTTGATTTTAAGCTGATGTGATCAAAAGAATAACTTTTGTCATTTTCATGATGTGTGCTTTTAAGCTGTGTTATTCTTTGAGAGTTAAACTGTGTTTCACTGCTGTGTTAAAGGGAAATATCGGGTCACAGAGACCCGACTGTTTTGTTTAGAAATAAGAAGACAGTTTAATCATGAACAAGGCTCCAGCTTTCTCTGTCTGTTCCCTAAACAAAGCTCTCTCTGCTCTGGCTGACCTTGGGCCTGATAAGGCAAGTCCACTCCTCTCTTTGTTCCTGCTTTTTAAGTTCTTACTGTGCGAGAACGCTTCGAGAGTTTGTTGGGAATTTCAAAGAGATGTGAACCTTTCCCAAGAGCTGGGTACGTTTTGGTCAAGAGCTAACGACCTGCGTCTTCAGCTAAGGACTGATAACAGGCTGTTATGAGTCCACCTCGAACGAGCGTTTGTTATTCCTTCCTGGAATAAATTATCTTGAGCCAAGAAACCACGACTGCCACGACTTTTGCCGATGAAAGCGAGTATCACCGACACCGACAAGGTAAACACTCGTGGAGTCCAGCTTGGACTTGCGGGACCGACGACTCGTCAGTCTAAAGTTGACCACAGCTCTTTACCAGAACCAAGGCGGACGTCTTAAGGTAAAGGAGCAGCTGTTTGCTTGCTGGAGGTGTGATGATATCTTAGCTGGACGCGTACTGAAGAGTGTCATCTGGTTTCATAAATGCAAGATAAACTTCCTCTCTTAACCTCCCAATTCTTCTTAAATCTTTCCTCCTACTTTTTCCCCTCTCAATCTAAGCTGGGAACTATTTTAAGTTTAAAGAGCCCCTCAGACTAAATATGTTAACATCCAATATTGAAGTCTGTTGTGTTAAATTTAAGTGTGCTGACGTTTTAATTTGAAAGAAAGTGAAATCATGTCAATCAAGTGTAATGGTGTTAATTTAGTTGATTTATTTTAAATAAATGATAGTGTCTCTTTGACATATCAAACTAAGTTAACGTCTTTGTCACTTAATGGCTCTGTTTATTTATCCATCATAAAGATCACAGAAATATTGGGTAAACTGAAAAAGAACAGAATCCGTGAATTTACTATTCAATCTGAATAAGTAGATTAATTAAGGATAAAGAGGTCAGTATTAATATTGACCTCCTCATAATTCTTACATCTGGTGGCTCGTACCGGTTCTGAAAGTTTATTGATTTCTGTGGTTTCTCATGAACTGTAACGTCATGTTTGCATAAGTGGATCCAAGTTTTAAACTCTGAGGATAATGATTTTGGCTGGAAGTGTTCAAAGCAGGCAGATTCTGCATGTTTTTATCATTTGAAGCTGTGAGATTATTATTGTTTCAACTCTGTTAGACGCTGTTGGAAGCATTCAGGTGAAGTTTTGTCAGCCGTGGTCTGTGGTGGTTCTGGTCGTTTCGGTCCAGTTCACGCAGACTCCTGTACAACGCTTTGTTTGACCGCCGAGTCAGAAGCCTGAAAGCTAATTTAACATCTACAAGATTGCTGTTGTGGCATTTTTCATGTTAGAGCAGGTCATAGAAGCATATTACTGTAGAACGTAGTCGGATAGTGGTTCTGTTCAGACCCAAGTTTCTGCTCCACGACGAAGTGGACCGGAACCGACCTTTACGCGCTCCGAGTGAGTCCGTGTTTGTTCAACAGCTGCAGTGCTGTGTTACTGAGCGTAACTAAGTTGGCCTGTCTAGGTGTGTTCGCCGCATGTTTCAGAGTTTTGGGGAGTTAAATTGAAGCGTTTGAGTTGTTTTAAGAGTCTATAAAGTTGTGGTCTGTTGTGCGAGCTAACGTTAGAGCTACGTGTCCAAGTACACGTTTGTTTATGAGCTGTGATTGGATGAAACGAGAGCTGGGAGCTGTCAATCACTCGTAGCGAACGCTGATTCGCTGTAGTGGGAACGCACGCCGTTGCGACCAACCCACTTTGTCGTCATTTCCGGTACTTCATTGGTCGAAGGTTAGAAAACTACATTTACCATGGTTGCTTGGGAAAAGGACTACAAGCACTGTGATTGATTGGTTGACGTCACGTATCTGTGTAGCGAGCTCCGCCTCGCTCAGCACAGCAGAGCTGGTGACGCGCTGCGTCGACCCGCCTATTTGTGTCGTCATTTCCTGGTGCACTTTGAGTGACGAACAGTCACATTCACAAAAAACATCATAAAAAGTCAGCATTTTTTACGGTGAATTAACCAGCTTTTAAAATTGTTCTGTACACAAACAAAAACTCCTGTTTATTCTAAATACAAATTTTAGTATAACAGAGGTACAGACACACAATTTATGCTCATTTTAAATACTGAAGAGATTTAAAATAACACTCAAAAGGGAATTTTTATTTGATTTTCAAATTAAATTAAAAAAAAAATGATGGAGAACAGAGAATTTCCACATTAAGCTCTTCACATCTCTGAATTTTAAACAGAATTGTTGTACATCTGTACACTCTTAGTTAAAAATCGCATTTTTAACGTTTTTCTGTGTAAAATTAATGACTCCAGTTTATTTTAAATGAAAAGTTTAAAATAACGAACAGAACGTCCTTTTTCACTCCTGATAACTGTCAAATGCAGTACGAAATCAGTTTCACTGAGACTGCAAGACATCTTTTTAAAGGCATGCTCAAGCAGCATCCTGTCACATTTTAGTGAAGTCATTGCATTTAAGTCAGCCCTCTTTTATAAGCGTTTGAGTAAGAAAAACGGAAATCAGGCTGCTTGGGTTAGTTAGTAACTGTTGTTTGAACGTAAGTTCTATTTTAAAGTTAACACTGCAAGAGTGCATTTAACTTTTACAAAGTTCATTGAGGGTAAAAACCTGAAATAAGGTACCTATGAATACTTATTACACAGTGAAACGCGTAAACCTCAGCTGATTAGTTTATTTGACTCAGTGCTACATTAAAAGTGAATATTTATTTGCAAACACTAACATGAGAACAATCTTTTGATTTTTTTCACACAAAATCAAAACTAAAAGATGGGAGATAACAATTATGATCAAGCTTTACAGCTGCTCACAGCAAAGCTTGAATCGTTAAGGCTTAGTAACATTCGCAGAAGAGAAACTTTTCAACAAGAAAAACTTAAGTTAAAACGTGAGATCAAACAAATTCAAAACAAAAAGATGGGAGATAACGATTGTGATGAAGCTTTACAGCTGCACACAGAAATACTTGAATTGTTCAGGCAAGATAACATTCGCAGAAGAGAAAATTTTCAACAAGAACAACTTGAGTTAAAAAGTGAGATTGAGCAATTAAAAATAAAACGGCGTGCTATAAATGGTTTTGATGTTCGTCAACTCCCTGACCCGATCTGGTTAAAAACAAAACCAGAGCGTGAACTACATTACCAAGAAAAGGTCAAATCCCACTCGCTGGAGCTGGAAGGGACAAGTTCATCAACTCCCTCTCCTAATAAAGGCGAGAAGAAACATGTTTTTCAAACTCACAAACCACGTAGTGAAGATGCCCGCTGGAACAATGAGCCGGAGTGGCTCAGACAAGACCCAGAGTACATAAAACGATTTCAAAGGGGGGGCGCACGTCCTAAAGATAAGAAAGATGGTCACAAAAGTATACCATATCACAAAAGGGGGTCCGAACAGGAACCCCCAGTTCAAGGACAAGCTCCTCCTGCCCCTGCACTGCGGACTGGACAGTCCGGGAGTAGCAAAAAATCACAGAAGTTCCAGAAAAAAGGGAACATACCTCTAAGCTCTGAGGAGATAGTGGACATAAGTTGGTTGTTTGAAAACTTGAATGATACAGAGGATGACCGAACTGGTACATTGAGTGACCTTGTCTTTGATAACTCAGAGCACATGGATAACTCAGAGCACACAGTTAGTGACATCAATAGCAAACGACAAAAAGAAAAACGTCTCAAAAAAGGCCTTGAGCTACAACATCAGTTTAAACAATCAGTGATGAAACAGTGCGCTGTAACTGCTGTTGAGGCTCACATGCAAAACAAAACACCCTCTGAGGTGTGCCCAGGTCAAAAGGTCGTATCCCAGACGCAAAAAAGCGAGAATAAACACCGTCGTCTCAAAGGTCCTCTGACCTCAGAAGAGGCAGAGAACATGCGTCGGTTGATAAAAGAGTGGGATGATACTAGCGAGAATGAACACTATCGTCTCAAAGGCCTTCTGACCTCAGAAGTGGTGGAGTACACGCGTCGGTTGTTAAAAGAGTTGGATAATACTAGCAAGAATGAACAAGATTTTCAAACTGACATACACCGAAATGTTGGTACCAGTTGGAACAGTGACTCAAAATGGTTTAAAGGGAGCCCCGCCCCTGAAGCACCTCAGATTGAAAAATCTGAGACAAGCAACGAACCACAAAAGGTAGGTGTTCACTCTCTAAGAGACCCACAACGGTTCAGATCGAACCAGATGGGTGAAAACCAAGGTCCATCGGTGGGTGGACTTCAAAAGAAATTGAAGGATGGGGACCTATACTCATGTAACTATGCGTTGTCCCAACAGACACCCCCGAGCCTTGGAACTGCACCTCCCGCGCCTCGAACAGAACAGTTCGAGACAGGCAAAGAGTCACGAATGTCCCGGAATAATGGCCCAACACCTCTATGCTCGGAAGAGACAGAGGAAGTAAGTAGTTTGTCGGTAGATTTGAATGTTACTGTGCTTGACCAACCTGATACAATGAGTGGCGTTATCATTGATAATGACACTCTCAACATTGACCAACCTGGAGCGATGTGTAGCACTGTCTTTCACAAAGACTCAGAGCACACAAATAACTCAGCGCACACTACTACCAACATTGCCATGGATGTTGACAGCAAAC
>JBBPBX010066687.1:0-19603 GCA_038048925.1 Garcialebias charrua
TTGGAGCTCATCAAGATAAATAAATCGTCCCTATAATCCTTAACTCTGATACCCTAGCTCTTAATGGGAGCTAGGACAGCTTCCAGACACTTTGTAAATACCCTCGGGGCGGTCGAGAGGCCGAAAGGCAGGACTATCTATTCATACGTTACATTCTTGAATGCAAAACGCAGGAATTTTCTGTGATTTGGCAGGATGCTGATATGGAAATATGCATCCCGCAGGTCCACTGTGCAGAAATAGTCCCTCGGGCGTACAGAGTGAATCACCTGATGCAATGTTAACATTTTGAATTTGAACAATCTCAGTCGTCTGTTCAAAAGTCTTAAATCCAGGATCAGACTCAGGTCCCCCCCTTTCTTTGGGATTACAAAGTATTTGCTGTAATAGCCTTTGTTCACTTCCTGAGGAGGAACAGCCCTGACAGCTCCTTTTTGTAGCAGTGATTGTATTTCCTCTCTTGGGATAGGGGCGCGAGCTGAGCTCATTGTTGACGTAATCACCCCAAAGAAGGGGGGTGGACGTCTGAAGAATTGTAGTCTGTACAGGCCGAGATGAGCGTCCTCAGGTACGCCACTCTACGCGCGCATATTGTACGCATGTTTTGCTGCTATACTTCATAAACTATTCAGCTTTAAAAAGCTCGCGTTCTCCTTGTTGTAATATCAGCAGCTGACCACAGCGAGCGGACTCAACTGAGCTCGCTGATTGGTCACTTGCTGACACGCCTACTGAAATGATTGACAGACAGCTTTCTCAGTCAGCTCATGTAGCTCCTTGAAGACCGCGGCGGTGTTCATGCGGTGTTTCTACTATATATGTTAAAAAGTTCTCTCAGAAATAAAAATAATAACAGGGAGTGCTTTTCCTGCAGCACACAGCCCACCAGGGATATTTAAAACATCGCGCACCCAGGTAGGACCTGAATTCATTCATTTCATTCATGGAGTGAACGGAGGAAGAAGTGATTACTTGACTTTAGGCAAAAAAACAAAAGAAAAGGCCCGATCAGCGATAAAGAAGGGGAATTTATTTCATTTGTGTAACATACAAAACAGTCCGGCGCCGGGGAAGTTTATGGTCAGACACCGCGTATGCGCACGCGGACGTAAAAAAAAAGCTTTGCGCGTACATGCCCTGAGGGGCTACGCGGGGCTACGCTTTTGCCTTGACGTACGTACGCTGCGTATAGGCGTACCGTGAGGACGCTCGAGTGTATCTCGGGCTTACCTGTGAACTACAGTACCCATGACCCATTGCGATGGGTTGCACGCTGCCCAGGCTCTCGCGTGAGCGGTGAGCCTGGAGGGCATGTTCACTCGAGACTTCATTTGTTATAGGTGAGGTGGGGGGTGTGAGTGGCCCCCTCCTCTCTGCTCAGCTGAGGGCTTGTTTGTCCCTCTGGTGGGGGAGAGAGGTCTGTCTGTGACAGATCACCATCTGCCCCACGTGTGGGCTCATTGGGCCCTTTGATGGACAGAGTCTTATTAGAGGGGGGTTGACCAACTGTGTGAGACGGCTCCCCACGCTCTTTATTGACTCTGTTTGCATTAAAAAATGGTGGGGTTTTCCCTTTAATGTTAAGTCATGACATAGAACATTTTGGGCAGTTTGAGACTTTATTGTTGTGTGCAAACAACAATTTATCTTTATTACACAAACATTTGTGTGTTTTTGTGTGTTTAAACGTTCTGGACCAGTTAATCGGGGTTTCTTTAACACAGATACTGGTGGTAAAAGTTTGGCCTTTCTTTTTCCCGATGGGTGAAAGTACCTGAAATGGTGTAGGAACAGCTCCGGATCAGGCTGACTTCTGCTTTCTCTCTCGCACCACGGAAGAAGTTCTGGGTTGACCTGTCTGACGTGGGACAAACCTCTTCTTTGACCAAGCCTAGCCTGTCTGAGGAGCGCGTCCATGTTGCTCCTAGGTGGGTCTTGGTCGTTGCTCGACCTCGAACGTTGGCCTTTTCTGAGCTGGGCGTCGTATGAGAGAGTGGTGGCGCTGCTGTGAGCCTCTTTGGCCACTCGAGTCTCTGGCTTGCGAGAAATGTTTTCTAGGCATGCCTTCACGTAGGGCCTCCTCTTGTTTTCTCCTTTGATCACATCTGATCTGGATCCTCTCCAGGGCACCGTCGAACAGGCCTGATGGCTCTATGGCGTGGTGGAGTAACGAGGAACGCTGGCTCTCAGGGAGATCAGTCAAAGTTAGCCATAAATGGCGTTGTGCAATCATTGTTTCAGTCATACACTTCCCTTGGGTGATGGGTGCTGTTCCGATGAGACGGAGGATGAAGTCTGCTGTCCTGAGTGCTTTGTCCAAGATCTCAGCCGCCTTTTTCTTTGAAGTGGTCTGCTACAGCTCCTGTAGCTTCTCGGCCTGATAAGCCTACAGCATGGAGGCGGTGTTGAGGACGTGATCCGCGAGGCCTTGAACGCGGTAGCTCTTTTCAAGTTGAAGAGCTAACACACGGCATGGCTTGATGGGCAGTGTAGGCTTCGAGCCTGACGTCTTTGGAGCCAAGTATGCGGCCAAAGTCTTATCCATCTGCGGATTGTGGGCCAGGCCCGCTGACTCCATTCCCTTGATCTGCTGATCTGTTTTCTTGTTGCTGTGTTCATCTGTGACCATCTGCTCATACAGACTCATGTTCGTGCTGCTGTTTATAATGATGTTTTTCCACTACATTAGGGCTTAGTGTATTACTAGTTGATGTTTCTCTTAGTTAATTCTAGATGTTATTACTGTTTTTCTCTTGCATTTGTTGTTGGATGTAACTGGGACCCCGTGTACATAATCTCGTTTTCATCACATGTACCACATGCGGTGCAAATGACAATAAAGACTCTCTCTCTCTCTCTCTCTCTCTCTCTTGATGTCCAGGAACTGGGAGAGTGGCAGTGTCAAGGGCGCTCTCAAGGGCTGTCAAGGGCGCTCTCGGTTCTGTCCATGAGCGAGTTGTCCATGAGCGAGTTGCCTTGTTGAAGTTCTTCGATTTCCTTTTGCCTTTCTCAGGCGGCATGGTCGAGAAAAGGCGTTGAGTGGAAGCCAGTTAGCGAAAGCTAAAAAGGGTTCGAAGAATTCTTCTCGCTGTGCTGTTCGTGTGGGCTAGCTGTTAGCTCCGTTAGCTAACAGGTAGGCGCGTGACTCAGTTAGCATCCTGCTAAACTGGGCAACGGAACAGCAGAGATGGACGTTTAGCAGATGCTAAAAACATTGACGACACTTAGTTAGCGGTTGCTAAATGAAGTGCTCACAGGGAAGTCTTCAGTGACGCCCTTGGTAGGGAGCGCGCTCACCTCCTGGTCGGGCGGTTCAGTCACTCGAGACGGTGTCCTGCAAAGTTCAGGTGTGAAGCGAGGTGAAGTGCAAATAGAGACCGAACGTGAGACGTCACCGTGTTTTATACCAGGGAGGCGGGGCCCCCTGGTGACGCTGACGCTCACGTGCCTTAAAAGGCATGATTGTAATGCTTCAGGTGAACCACGCAGGGGTGCAATTTCCACATCATTTGTTGCACCGCAGTGGACTGACTGATGAGGGAACCTGAGTCTGTATGAGCAGATGGGCACGAATGAACATAGCAACATGAAAACAGATCAGTAGCAACATGAAACAGATCAGCAGCAACATGAAACAGATCAGCAGCAACAAGATGTGATATTTTGCAGTGATTATTCTGGTTATTTATTTATGAGTCTAACAGCCTCAGGGTAGAAGCTGTTCCTCAGTCTAGTGGTTCTACACTTAATGCTCCTCAACCTCCATCCTGAGGGGAGTGGGGCAAAGAGTGTGTGTGCTACATGAGTGGGGTCTTTCATGATGCAGGTGGCCCTCTTCCTACATCTGGAGTTGTAGATGTCTGTGATGGTGGGGAGACTGACTGCTGGAGCACAGGATGCTCTCCATTGCACACCTGTAGAAGGAGGTGAGGACTGGGCTACTCAGACCAGCTCGTCTCAGCCGTCTGAGGAAGTAGAGTTTCTGATGACCTTTCTTGATCAGGCTGGTGGTGTTATTGCTCCCGCTGAGGTTATTGTTCATGTGTACACCCAAGTACTTGTAGCTGGAGACCACTTCCATCGCAGATCCTCTTATGTTCAGTGGGGTGTGGGTTTGTTTGTTCCTTCTGAAGGCCACAATCATCTCCTTTGTCTTCTTCACATTAACCGTGTTTCCATCTATTTTCATTTCGAATTTTGAGCTAATTTTTGAAATCTCGCAAATATGTAAATAAAATTAATGCGAAGCAGAAGTGTTTCCATCAACTGGCTTGAATCGCATCTACCGGGCCACGCACAGCGTCATTACGTCAGACGTCAGCGTCATTACGTCAGACGTCAGCGTTACGCATGTCTACAGTAAACAGGAAGTAGCGGTTGAAAACAGAACCCGACCACACATCTCGGCAAAATGGAGAGAATATTTCAGGTATGTGTTGCTATCGGGCAAGTTGTATTTATTCTGTCATGCCAACTAGTTTTAGCGATGTTACATGTTGTCCGGAGCGGAAACAGCTGATCAGTCACATGACGTGAATGTTCGCTACGGCAGAACTGAGTCGGCAAATCTGTTTCCATCTGTCGTTTTGCGCATCAGCTCTGTTTCGAAACCCCCAAAAACCACCTCAAGCGAGCGTATCAACTTTTGAGCGAATTAGAGGAAGTTAACTCGAATTTTGCCGTTTCCATTCAGCTTTTCTGATGCGATGCTTCAAAATGCGCATCTAGAAACCTTGATGGAAACATGGCTATTGACAGTGGTGGGCAGCTGACCGCTGGGGAGCGCTAATTTTGGCAAGATGGCCGTGCTCAGACCAGCCGCAGCTTCATGGGCTCCCAGAACATCCCAAGTTTTTAGTAGTTTTAATAGTGTTTTTGTACCTGACTCTGCGCGTTTTTTGCGGGTGAATTATAGCCGAACTGAGCTGTTAAGAATTGGAGCGGATTTACCACAAGGCACAGCTGAAATCAGCAACGAACTCAAATCAGAGCTCGGAAGATTGGATCTGCTAAGATCATCTTTCTGGAAGCAGATGCGCTCCGGAGGAAAGAAGAGGAAACGGTGCTCTCGAGGGAAAAAGCGTGGCTGTCGAGCAGGAATTATGACGAGACTGCGGGCAGACGCTAAAACCGGGAGACCCCCGATGCCGGCTCTTTTTCTGTCCAACGTGCGCTCGCTGGACAACAAGATGGATTTGCTTCGTCTGAGAGTAACAACGTCGGAGGAGATGAGGAGATGCTCGGTGCTTTGCCTCACGGAAACGTGGATCAATGAGGACACTCCTGACTCTGTTTATGAGTTGGATAATAGGCTATTTTTCAGAACGGACCGGTGCATCGAGACTACGGGGAAAGCACGAGGCGGTGGCGTCTGCATTTACGTTAACAAAGACTGGTGCACGAACTGTGCCGTTATCAGCAGGATCTGCTCAGCTGCTGTGGAGCTTTTAACAATAAGATGTCGTCCACATTACCTCCCCCGCGACTATTCAGCGATAATAATAAGCGCTGTTTACATAGCACCCGATGCTAATGCCAACGACGCCCAGGGAGAAATTCATGACTTACTCACCTCGCTGCAGTGTAAATATCCTGAGGGGTTTTTCATTGTCTCCGGGGACTTCAATCATGTGGATTTACGTGTCATCCTTCCAACCTTCAATCAGCACGTTTTCACAGCAACACGAGGAAATAAGACGCTAGACCAAGTCTTCACGAATGTGAAGGGGGCGTACACGGCGAAGCCACGCCCACCGCTCGGGGCTTCCGACCATCGCTCCCTGTTATTGGTCCCTAGACAGCTACCCCCACTCAGACGTTCCAAGCCGGAACAAAGAGAGATCACATTGTGGCGCCAAGATAGTACCCCCATGCTAAGAGACTGCTTTGAAAACACAAACTGGTCTGTCTTCAAAGAGGCAGCTACGAATGGAAGTTCAGTTGACCTGGAACTTTATGCTTCCTCAGTCCTGGGTTACATCAGTACATGTGCTGAAAATGTATCCATAAGAAAGTATGTTAAATTTTACCCCAATCAAAAACCCTGGCTAAATAAGGATGTCCGCACCCTGCTGGCAGCCAGGGACACTGCATTCAAGTCTAGAGATACTGAGGAGTTGAGAAAGTGCAGGAGAGAACTGGATGATGGCATAAAGAAGGCCAAAGCCGCGTATGCACAGAGGATCGAGGGTCAGTTCATCTCACATGATCCACGGAGCATGTGGCAGGGCATCAAATGCTTAACAGACTACAAGGGCAAAAGCAAACAATGCCCCAGGGACCCATCCCTGCCTGATGCCCTCAATAAGTTTTATGCACGTTTTGAAGATCCAAACAGACCAGCTAGCACCAGACTCACCTCATCACCAGACGAGGAGCACCTCAAAGTGACCGCAGCAGAAGTGAGAGGTAGTCTCAGAAGGATCAACCCTCATAAAGCTACGGGTCCAGACAACATCCCAGGGAAAGTTCTGAAGGAATGTGCGGACCAGCTCTGTGAGGTGCTGGCTGACGTCTTCACCACCTCACTTTCACTGGAGTCAGTTCCCACCTGCCTGAAGACTGCCACCATCATCCCAGTCCCAAAAAGCTCCACAGTGACTGGTCTGAATGACTATAGACCGGTGGCTCTCACCCCGATAGTCGCTAAATGTTTTGAGAAACTGGTCATGTCCCACATCAAGACAACCGTCAACATCAGCGAGGACCCTCATCAATATGCATACCGCGAGAACCGATCAACAGAGGACGCCATCTCCTCTGTGGTCCACACTGCTCTCACCCACCTGGATCAGAAGGACTCATACGTGCGTCTGCTCTTTGTGGACTTCACATCTTTCAACACCATGATCCCCCAAACTCTGATAGACAAACTATCCACACTTGGACTAAGCCCCTCCATCTGTAACTGGGTACTAGACTTCTTAACAAACAGACCACAGTCCGTGAAGATCCACAACTTCTCCTCCTCCACCATCACCCTCAGCACTGGCTCTCCTCAAGGATGTGTGCTGAGCCCTCTTCTGTTCACTCTGCTCACATATGATTGTACAGCCACACATCCAGGCTGTCATATTGTTAAGTTTGCAGATGATACAGCTGTGGTGGGATGCATCACAGATAATGATGAATCCAGCTACAGACAGGAGGTGGAACATCTGGAGAGCTGGTGCAAAGAGAACAACCTTCACATGAATGTGAAGAAGACGAAGGAGATGATTGTGGACTTCAGAAGGAACAAACACACCCACACCCCACTGTATATAGGTGGATCTGCGGTGGAGGTGGTCTCCAGCTACAAGTACCTGGGTGTACACTTGAATGATAACCTCAGCTGGAGCAATAACACCACCAGCCTGATCAAGAAAGGACATCAAAGACTCTACTTCCTCAGACGGCTGAGACGAGCTGGTCTGAGAAGCTCAGTCCTCACCTCGTTCTACAGGTGTGCAGTGGAGAGCGTCCTGTGCTCCAGCATCAACGTGTGGCATGGAGGCTGCACAGTTGCAGAGAGGAAAGCTCTACAGAGAGTGGTGAAGGCTGCACAGAAGTCTGTGGGAGTCAGTCTCCCCACCATCACAGACATTTACACCTCCAGATGCAGAAAAAGAGCCACCTGCATCATGAAAGACCTCACTCACCCAGCACACTCACTCTTTGCACCACTCCCCTCGGGACGGAGGTTGAGGAGCATCAAATGTAGAACCACTAGACTGAGGAACAGCTTCTACCCTGAGGCTGTCAGACTCATGAATAAATAAATAATAAGAATAAACACTGCAAAATGTCACATCATGTTGATACTGATCTGTTTCTTGTTGCTGCGTTCATCTGTGACCATCTGCTCATAATGACTCATGTTCGTGCTGCTGTTTATAATGATGTTTTTCTACTACATTAGGGCTTAGTGTATTACTAGCTGATGTCTCTCTTAGTTAATCCTAGATGTTATTATTGTTTTTCTCTTGCATTTGTTGTTGGATGTAACTGGGACCCTGTGTACATAATCTCGTTTTCAACACATGTACTACATGCGGTGCAAATGACAATAAATTCTCTCTGACTCTGACTCTGACTCTGACTCTGACTCTAATGCGCTAATCCGCTTACAGCAGACCTAAACTATTTGTCAGCGTTACAGCGGATTGTCTAACTTTTATAATTCATAAGCGGATTTGTGCTATTTTTATTTAAAATGCAGTACCGCTAATAACTAATTATCTATCAGTAAAAATGAAAAAACTTATTATGGGCTCTCGATGGCTCTTGTAGCTGCTTTTTCCCCCTTGGTACAAGTACACCGGGAGCAGAGAGGAGGGAGGGGGAGCAGAGGGGAGAACAGATGCGGATCTACCATGTAGGCAAATGATGCCGTTGCCTCAGGCTCCCAAGCGCCCCGGCCAGTCACCTACATCCCTAACATTGCTCATGCTTGTTAATGTCAGTGGTGGGCACAGACCGCTAGAGAGCGCTAAAGCGCTATTCCGCTTACAGTGGACCTAAACTTTTTGTCAGCGTTTTTGTGAATTGACTAACTTTTATAATTCATAAGCGGATTTATGCTATTTTTATTTAAAATGCAGTACCGCTAATAACTAATTATCTATCAGTAAAAAACAATAAACTTATTTACAAGCTTTTATGCTGCTTGTTTTTTACCTTTTTCCCCACCGTAAACAGCAGAGGAGGAAAGGGTGTGAGGGGGAGGGGGGCAGAGCTGAGAACAGACTGGGCTCTACCATGTAGGTAAATGCCTGGGGGTCCCATTTCAGCAGTGGCCCCGGCCCCGCCTCGCCCCGTGCAGTCACCTACATCACTAACATTGCTCATGCTTGTTAATGTACATTTAACATAAAAATAATTATAGTTACGATGAAAACGATCATTAAATACGCAATAAAAAAAACGGTCGATTTCTTTATCCCCCTACTAAAAATGGACTATTCCATCTTGACAACTTCCGGGTCATAGTTGAACTCAGGGGCTAATTCTGTAGCTGGCTGCGCTCGGTGTCTTCATAAATCCGTAAATAACCCGCTGTTTCAAGCCAAATTAACGTGGCCGGATGATTTTATTGTGTGTTTTGTGATGACCATTCGACGGTGAGTCGTTATTTTTATGTATTTTAGTTACTTTTCATTAAATCTGTTGACTCCCTATAGACGCTAACTGTGTCTGCCTGTTACACCGGTAGTGCTGGGTTACTAATGAAATCCGTAAATAACACCGCTGTTTCAAGCCAAATTAACGTGGCCGGATGATTTTATTGTGTGTTTTGTGTCGACCATTCGACGGCGAGTTGTTAGTTTCATGTATTTTGGGTTACTTTTCATTAAATCTGTTGACTACCTATTGACGCTGTGTCTGCCTGTTACACCGGTAGTGCTGGGTTACTAATGAAATCCATAAATAACACCGCTGTTTCAAGCCAAATTAACGTGGCCGGAGGAGTTTATTGTGTGTTTTGTGTCGACCATTCGACGGCGAGTTGTTAGTTTCATGTATTTTGGGTTACTTTTATGTATAAATGCGGTGGCGACACACCCGTGTATTTGAGATTTAAACGTGGTTTTAGGGATTAAAAGATCATTCTATTTTTTGTTAATTTCGTGGCCCAATAGAATATATGTACGTAAAGTATTAAATAAATCCTTTGATTTTTGTAATTTCATCCTTTTAGGATCATTTTTGTTACTTTACAGTTGGCAGTGTAGTGCAAATATTGATAACGCTGCCGGCTATATATAAATATATATAAATATATATATATATATATATATATATATATATATATATATATATATATATATATATATATATATATATATATATATAATATAGAAATATATAAATAGCGGATTAGATTAGCTTCCCCTAATTTTCATAAGACATTTGTGCTTTTGAAATTGTGGACCTAAAAAAATTAATAAGCGTTTTAGAAATTGTGGAACTAATTTTTTAATTAGCGGTGCCCACCTTTGGTTAATGTACATTTAACATAAAAATAATTATAGTTACGATGAAAACGATCATTAAAAACGCAATACAAAAACCGGTCGATTTCTGTATCCCCCTACTAAAAATGGACTATTCCATCTTGACATCTTCCGGGTCAGAGGTGAACTCGGGTGCTAATTCTGTGGCTAGCTGGTTGCGCTCGGTGTGTTCATAAATCATGGGAGAACCCCGCTGTATCAAGCTAAATTAACGCGGCCGGAGGATTGTATTGTGTGTTTTGTGTCGACCACTCGACGGTGAGTCGTTCGTTTTATGTATTTGGGTTCCTTTTATGAAATAGAAATGCGGTGGCGACACGCCCATGTATTTGAGATTTAAAAGTGGTCTTAGTGATTAAAAGATCATTCTCTTTTTGTTAATTTCGTGGCCGAATAGAATATATATACGTAAAGTATTAAATAAATCCTTTGATTTTTGTAATTTCATCCTTTTAGGATCATTTTAGTTACTTTTCATTAAATCTGTTGACTGCCTATAGAAATTTGGAATTGGTTTAATTTATTTTGGGTTGCGCAAGAAAAAAGAAATTACTATTTGTTTTTTGAAACAATATTGAAGTAAATTAAGCTTAATTGACTCTTATATGAATTAAACTTGGATACAACTTGGAAGTGCACTTTAAAACTTGATCTGTAACTTTAATTTGATATGTACTGTTGATGTGGTCTTTGAATTGAAGTTAATAATAATAATAATAATAATAATAATAATAATAATAATAATAATAATAATAATAATAATAATAATAATAATAATAATAATAATAATAATAAACTTTATTTGTATAGCACCTTCCTGCAATGCCTTGCATTGACCAAGGTGCTTAACAGGACATTTGAATGATTCTTGAAAAATACCTGCTGGAATTATTTTATTTGTTTTTGTGAATGTTTAACTATGTGAATGTTTAACTATTTTTGATAACAGTTTAGTCCTGTGTATATAGTAATGCTAATTTTTGTTTTGTTTATGACCTTGTTTAGGTCAGGGTTTTTTTCACCCCCTGTTCCCACCCAGGATGGCAAGCTACCGGATCACCGCAGCTGTGCGGTAGGACTTAAATTGCACCAAACTATTTGTTTTTTTCTGGACATATTACCCTGGATCATGAACTACAAACTACCAGATTATTGATTGATGGACCTTTAATCATCCGGGATTCAAGAACTGATTTAAAATAGAAAAAAAAGAACTCTTGGGTGTAATCAGGGTCTGTTTTGTTGTGTGTATTTTGTCTATTGGTTATACTCAAAGAAAATGATTATTATTACAAACAATATTATTATCAGAGTCAGAGAGTCTTTATTGTCATTTGCACCGCATGTAGTACATGTGATGAGATGAGATTATGTACACGGGGTCCCAGTTACATCCAACAACAAAATGTAAGAGAAAAACAGTAATAACATCTAGGATATGGACCGCTAGTTGGCAGTGTAGTGCAAATATTGCATAACTTGCTAGCTACCAATTGTTGAATTTATTTAGCTGTTTAGAATTTAGCTTCCCCTAATTTTCATAACACATTAATGCTTTTGAAATTGCGTACCTAAATTAATTAATTAGTGCTTTAGAAATAGCGGAACTAATTTTTGGATTAGCGTTGCCCAGCATTGGCTATTGATGTGAAGGTTGTTGTCCTTAAACCAGCTCTCCAGGTGTTCCACCTCCTTCCTGTAGCTGGATTCATCATTGTTTGGGATGCATCCCACCATAGCTGTATCATCTGCAAACTTTACAATGTGACATCCTGCATGGGTAGCTGCACAATCATATATGAGCAGAGTGAACAGGAGAGGGCTCAACACACATCCCTGAGGAGAGCCAGTGCTGAGGGTTATGGTGGAGGAGGAGAAGTTGTGGATCCTCACTGACTGTGGTCTGTTTGTTAAAAAGTCTAGTACCCAGTTACAAATGGAGGGGCTTAGTCCCAGTGTGAATAGTTTGTCCATCAGAGTTTGGGGGATCATGGTGTTGAAGGCAGATGTGAAGTCCATATGGCATATGGACGTATGAGTCCTTCTGTTCCAGGTGGGTGAGAGCAGTGTGGACCACAGAGGAGATGGCGTCCTCTGTTGATCGGTTCTCACGGTATGCATTCTGGTGAGGGTCCTCGTTGATGTTGATGGTTGTTTTGATGTGGGTCATGACCAGTTTTTTGAAGCATTTAACAACTATCGGGGTGAGGGCCACCGGCCGATAATCATTCAGACCAGTCACTGTAGAGATTTTTGGGACTGGGATGATTGTGGCCGTCTTCAGGCAGGTGGGAACTGTATCCAGGGCAAGTGAGGTGTTAAAGATGTCAGTCAGCATATCGCAGAGCTGATCGGCACATTCTTTCTGCACTTTCCCGGGGATGTTGTCCGGTCCAGTTGCTTTGTGAGGGTTGATCCTCCTGAGACTGCTCCACACTTCTGCTGCGGTCATGCTGAGATGCTATTCATCTGGTGGGGAGGTGAGTCCGGTGCTGGATTGTCTGTTTGGGTCTTCAAAGCATGCATAAAACTTGTTGAGGGCATCAGGCAGATATGGGTCTTTGGGGCATTGTTCACTCCTTCCTTATACTGAAGACTAAAAGTTTTCTTTCTAACCTCAAACCAGTTTTGTATTTTTTATTTTATTTTTTGTAATCTCTTGGGGAAAAGGGGAAGGGGAAATACAGAAATATGGAAGTCCTGGAGGCCCACAAATGACTAAACAGTACAGAATAAGAAACCAATACATAACACATTTAATGATCAAATATGTAATTATATTACAATTTTTAATGTTTTTATTTTAAATAGATTTTGTTCATCATGTGGTTTTTAATGCTCATGTATTTTTAGTGACAAGAAATTTTAGAAAATGTAATTTTCATTCACAAAATCCACATTACCCTCTTTTTTCTAACTCGCTCTCGAGCAAGACAGATGCTTTTCTTCCCTCTCTCGTCATCCTCCTGCATTTTGCTCCCTGTCCTGTGTATCGAAGCTTCTATTTACACATCTTCTGAATCATAAACTGTCATGATCTGGTCAGCTGGACTTTCAACACAACTGATTATTTTTTTTCAACCAAGCAACAGGGTCCTGGAGATGGAGGAGATCCTCATGCTCCACTGAGATGCACGCGGCAGGGTATGTCATAGATCCATGGGAGAATGGAAGTTGATGTGCCTTTCTGTATTGTCTAAGGAGGATGCTGGAGATGTTTATATCATTTGACTTATTTGACAGGTTTTCTGCTTTTTGGCACCAATGTTATCGGCTATTAAAGAAGACGGTGGCAACTTTTGGCCATGGCAAAGCTAATAATAATAATAATGATGAATTTAATTTAAATGGTAAATGGAGCTTATTTATATAGCGCTTTCCAGCCCCCTGTGAGGGACCCCAAAGCGCTTTACAATACCAACCATCCACCCATTCATACACACATTCATACACCGGTAGCGGCAACTGCCATGCAAGGCGCCTTCCAGTCCTACCGGGAGCAACTCGGGGTTAAGTGTCTTGCCCAGGGACACAACGACACATGGTGTGAGGAACCGGGATTCGAACCTCCAACCTTCCGATCGGGGGACGACTGCCATTACCACTACGCCACGGCCGCCCACAATTTATAACGCACTTTTCATTAATGAAAATCTCAAAGTGCTACAAAGTGCAACAGAATTAAATGTCAATAAAACAAGTAATAAAACAAGAAAAATCAATACAATAACAGTATCAGCTAAGATCAAAGGTAGAATCATGAGGAGGCAGAGTATGCTCGGTTAAAAAGAAAGGTCTTCAAGCCGCTCTTAAAGTCAACCAGTGACTGTGGAGCTCTCAGGCAGTCAGGAAGAGAGTTCCACAGGCGGGGGGCAGCCACACTGAAAGCCCAGTCTCCCATGGTCCTTAATTTGGTTCTCGGAATGTGAAGGAGATTACTGTTCTGTGACCGCAGAGACCGGGTGGATGAGTATGGAATAAGAATGTCCTTTAGATAATCTGGTGAAGTTCCGTGTAAGCATTGATGTGTAATGATCAAGTGTAGAACCACTAGACTGAGGAACAGCTTCTACCCTGAGGCTGTTAGACTCATGAATAAATAAAAATAAAATTAAAATAAACACTGCAAAATATCACATCATGCTGATGCTGATATGTTTTCTTGTTGCTGTGTTCATCTGTGTTCATCTGTGACCATCTGCTCATACAAACTCATGTTCGTGCTGCTGTTTATTCCCACTATATTAGGCTTAGTGTATTACTAGTTGATGTTTTTCTTAGTTAGTTCTCGATGTTATTACTGTTTTTCTCTTTCATTTGTTGTTGGATGTAACTGGGACCTCGTGTACATAATCTCGTTTTCATCTCATGTACCACATGCGGTGCAAATGACAATAAAGACTCTCTGACTCTCTGATCTCTGATGTGTAATGAGAGCAGTTTTGTACTGAATTCTGTAGGCGACAGGAAGCCAATGAAGGTTATGGAGAATGGGCGTAATATGTTCAAATTTACGAACTCTCAACAAGATCCTTGCTGCACTGTTTTGAATATATTGAAGCTTCTGAAGGTTTTTGCCAGGGATTCCAATAAACAGGGAGTTGCAGTAGTCGAGCCTGGAGGAGACAAAAGCATGGACGAGCTTCTCAGCATCAGAAAAAGTTAGGGATGGGCGAAGTCTGGAGATGTTTCGAAGATGGAAGAAGCAAGTTTTAAACAGAAGCTTAATGTGATTTTCAAATGTAAGATGAGCGTCCATTTTTATTCCAAGATTCCGCAAAGCTACGGACCTTATGTGAAGATTTGGCCCATGCTTCGAGCAGACTCTGCTGATTATGAGCTCAACCATGGGATTGAAACAATTTGTGAGAATCATAGGCCACTTGTGGCTTCTGCAACTTGCCAGCATGTTGGGGAAGACCTTGGAGGGTGCTAATAAGCACCGACCAGGGGGATGCACACAAATCTGACCATTTTGGATATTGAAAGTTCAAGCAAAATTCAAGGCTGATGAGAAATAACAGTCTGCCTGAAAAATTTAACTGTGGCTTATCTGAATCTGACTCCCCCTTGAAGCAGGCCAACTTATCAAATTTCTCCTGGGATATGTGCAAACTAAGAAGGCTCTGTTCTATCTGTCTGGCTTTATATCTTCTTCTTTAGGCTTTTCCCTCTTCGGGGACTGCCACAGCGAGTCGTCCTCCTCCATCTCACTCTGTCCTCTGCATCCTCTGTCCTCACGCCAACTTCCTCCACGTCTTCTCTAACTGCATCCATATATCCCCTCTTGTCTTGTTCCTGGCAGCTGCATTTTTAACATCCTTCTACCAATATGCCCACTGTCCATCCTCTGGACATGTCCAAACCACTGTTCCATCAAACTCCTCCACAGCCGTCAGCAAACGCCCACAGAGAGAGCTGGTCCTTCGATGAGAAAGTATCGGGTTGCCCAGTGAGGCTGACACTGACTCAGTTCTGGTCTGGCTCGGACTCACTTGGGTCAACTTCCCCACGGCTGACAGGAGACACCCACGAGGAGAGCCAGTCCAACAGAAAAACAACGCGAAACCACACATCGATCCTGGTCGGAACCGAACAGACCACAGAGGTCCAGCTGAAAAGTCCGGTTGGAATCTGGAGAAAAACGCTGGACCTCCGGACAATGTCTCCCCAGCTCGAGAGGCAGCCTGGCTGGCAAGCTGCACTCGGTGTGACCAATAGGCTGGAAGTGGTCCTGGTTCTGGGCCGAAAAATTCCTGCATGGTTCCGTTCGCCTCTCTGAGTCCACTGAACACCAAAGACAGTTGGGAGAGGGAGTCCGGATCGAAATCGGGTCAGGTTGATGTTATAAGGCTGCAGAGATGCTGAGGAGCTGCCGTCCTGCTGCTGCTGGTGAGCTGACTGCGACTCATGGATCTGATGGTTGTGCTTTATGTAAAATGAAGTCATTCACGAGACACAAGCCTGATCAAGATCAGAGATAAAACCTATCCATGCCTCAAAGTTGATCAGTTTACAGTAGTAAACCTTCTTTTGTAAGTGCAGCAACACGTTAATTGGAAAGATATACACTCTTTCGCACTTAAAATGAAGAGAAACATGATTGAGGAACATCCAAAAGTTCTAAACTTCTCTGAAATGGTCCTGAATGTTGGAACTGACTCCCACTGTCCCAAACAGGAAAGATGGTCCCTGTTCCACAAGTCTTTGTTTGACACACAGGACTCCCCATCATGATGTATGACCCCTCTTCAAAGGTTTCTGAGGTGAATGCTGGTGCAATATGTGACCTTTGGTCCAAGTAAGACCCTTGAGCAGCTTATTACTCTTTAAAAGCAGATACATGTGTGTGACAGTGTGAGCTCATTCCTTTATCTATGTTCAATCTTATTCCCTTTTTTCAAGATTCCCTTTTGAATTTGTTTTTTACCTTCCAGAAAATAATACAAAATAAACATTTTGAAAACACCTTCTCCAAAGACTGAACTAGAATGTTTTTAAAGTTTCTTCAAGCTTTAATCTTTTTGTTTCAGTTCTCTGTCTCTTGCTGCCTGTCCATCAAACTGAGAAGATAATTTATTCAAAAGTAATTGACGTTCTTCTATCTAGAACCCCACTTGAACCAGAGTGAACAAAAGGACATGGGAAGCTCATTTTAAATTATTGTGCCAGATTCTTCTTTGAAATGCATTTGTAAGATTAAATAAAAACAGAATAGTGCATGATGACGGCAGACATAAACTGGAAGTAGCTCATTTGAATAAACTCCTGTTTTACTTTATGACAGAGAACAGTCGATGAGAGTTTGTCAAAAGGTCCTCAATGCCTTTCCACTCTGACAGTAAAAACTATTTATCTTTTTAACTACAGAATATTCCTTTCTCTCTTGAGGAAAATCAATCATGACGTTAGAACTTAAGTTATTATTGAGTTATTCTTACCATCTATTTTATAGTGTTTCCAATTATTCAGTTATGTTTTAATTGTATTGTGCATAATTTAGTTTATCCAATGTCCCTCCTGTGTTTTAGGCCACTGTTTCCCTCCATCCCTAGTTTCTTGACAACTTTCCACGCCATTCTACAAGTAGTAATCACTTTCCTTAGTTAAAATATATACTGTCCAGTTTCTTATAGTCCTCGTCAGGTTTTGCTGTTTATTTACACTACATGCATTACATTCCTTGTTCAATACAAAAACAAGTGGACTTTAACAGAAGACGTTTCGCTCTTCATCCGAGGAGCTTTTTCAATTGAAAGAATAGTGAGTGTGGGGTTCAGGTTATAAAGGCTGAGATAAGATGCACACATACATATGTAGATTGACAAATCACACCTCACACCTTAATTACATTCCTTGTTTTCTTGTTTCTAGTTTTTGTTTATTAGTTCATGCCTCCTCATCTTTCTTAATTTTCTGCCTGTGTTTGCATTTTTTTTATGGTCTTCAAGATAACTTTGTTACAACATTATGTCGGCGTCAGTGGCGGATCTACCATGTAGGCAAATTAGGCCGTTGCCTGGGGCCCCCAATCAGAAGGGGCCTCCAATCAGCAGGGGCCCCAGCCAGTCACCTACATCCCTAACATTGCTCCTGCTTGTTAATGTACGTTTAACATAAAAATAATTATAGTTACGATGAAAACGATCATTAAAAACGCAATACAAAAAACGGTCGAGTTCTGTACCCCCTACTAAAAATGGACTATTCCGTCATGCGTCATGACATCACCCACTAATCCAGGAAGTGCTGTATGCTGCTTGAGTGAGAACGAAGCGGGAGACAGAGGAGACGGAGAAAAGATGAAGCGAACGAGAAAATACGAAAGCGGAGCTGAAAAACGTAAAAAGCGTCAAAAAACAATAACGTATGTTTCTTCACTACCGAAAGTGACAAACTTTTTTCATGGGTCTAATTCTAAAACTTCAACTGCTAATGACGGGCGGCCCATTGAAAGTGTGGCGGAACCGGACATCAGGATCCAGGAAGAAGTTAATGGCGCCGAGGCAGTGACTCAAGACGAAGATAAAGACGAGGATTCACAATATGAGGTATGAGTTTTAGAAATTATTTTGTAGGTTGGGTAAAAGAAATCCTAACAGTAATCAGCTGAGACAACCACTATTTTCATGTTTTCTTTCTGTATCAAAATATTAAAAGATATTCGACCTAAATCTTCTGACTTAAAAAGGAGAGAGGGGATTTTATATTTTACCTACTTTAGCTCTCTACCCTGCTTGCTTAGTATACAGTATTATTAAATTATTCGGACTTTACATTGAATAGAATAGATCTAAAATATTCCACAGTTATCTATTAATTTTTTTTCTCAACCATTTTACAAAATATTTGACTGTTATCAGACTATCATTGTTTTGTTATTTGGTCCATAGTCCCTCCATTAAATACATTATAAAGCACAACTTATAGCTTTCAGAGTAATGCAAAAAAAAAAAAAGAGACTATTTCTATCTTTGATTTTAGGCTGATGTGATCAAAAGAATAACTTTTGTCATTTTCATGATGTGTGCTTTTAAGCTGTGTTATTCTTTAAGAGTTGTGTTCACTGCGGTGTTAAAGGTGAAATCTCGGGTCACAGAGACCCGACTGTTTTGTTTAGAAATAAGAAGACAGTTTAATCCGTTGTTTTTCATGAACAAGGCTCCAGCTTCTCTGTCTTTTCCTAAACAAATCTCCCTCTGCTCTGGCTGTAACCTTGGGCCTGATAAGGCAAGTGCACTCCTCTCTTTGTTCCTGCTTTTTAAGTTCTAACTGTGCGAGAACGCTTCAGAGAGTTGCTGGGAACTTCCAAGAGATGTGAACTTTCCCAAAGAGCTGGATACGTTTGGTCAAGAGCTAACGACCTTCGTCTTCAGCTAAGGACTGATGACTTGCTGTTATGAGTCCACTTCGAACAAGCGTAAGATCAAGAACTTTGTTTATTCCTTCTTGGAATAAGTTTATCTTGAAGTCAGAGGCCTGAAGCTGACATATTCTCTGATGACCAACGCAAAACCAGGAGACGTTGGAAACGTAAACCAGAACCCTGCTTGAAGGTATTGTACTGGTTCCCACAAGGATCCGTGCATCTGAAAGGCTACAAGGTCTTCCCTCTTACCGGGCTGTCGTCAAAAGGTAAAGAGCTGTTTACAAAACGTACCTGGATTTTAGCAGAAGTCGGATGAGAAGTGTCACTCTGGTATCATGCTCACGATAACTTCTTCTTAAATCTTTCCTCCTACTCTTTCCCCTCTCAATCTAAGCTGGAAACTATTTTTTAAGTTAAAGAGCCCACAGACTAAATATGTTTAACATCTAGTATTTATGTCTGTTGTGTTAAATTTAAGTGTGCTGACGTATCTGAATTGAAAGAAAGTGAAATCATGTCAATCAAGTGTAATGGTGTTAATTTAGTTGATTTATTTTAAATAAATGATAGTGTCTCTTTGACATATCAAACTAAGTCAATGTCCATTGTCACTTAATGGCTCTGTTTATTTATCCATCATAAAGATCACAGAAATATTGGGTAAACTGAAAAAGAAGAGAATCCGTGAAATTACTATTCAATCTGAATAAATTAATTAAGGTAAAGAGGTCAGTATTAA
>JBBPBX010066688.1:0-10929 GCA_038048925.1 Garcialebias charrua
CAAAGTCCAGACTTCTGGGGTTCAGAGTCAAGACCTTAGGGATATACGCAGGATTAGGCCTTAGGGTGACCTTTGACCCATCAGAGGTAAACTTGGTACACATTGGGTGCGCGGACAGAGCATGGAGGTCACCCACACGTTTTACCGAGCACAGGGTCAATAGCAGAGCGGTTTTACAAGATAATAGATCTATCTTAATGTCGCTCAGTGGTTCAAATGAGGGATCACAGAGAGCCCCCAAGTCCAGACTAAGATCTCATCCAGGGGTCAAGATCCTGCTGGGGGGACTCTTCCTTAGCACGCCCTTCATAAATCTTATTATGAGCGGGTACGCGCCAGGCGTCCTGCTCCCCCAGCCTTTGTGACAAGCGGAAATAGCTGATAAAAACACCTTGATGGTTGAGAAAGAACGATCTTTCTCCAACAGGTCTTGAAGAAAGGTGAGGAGGTGGACCAAGTCACATGAATAAGAAATAATATTTCTTTCCATGCACCAAGCTTCAAAAATACGTCATTTCCGGGCGTAGAGAGACTGTGTTGACATAGCTCGGGCGTTTTGAATGGTATTTACCACGTTCTCGGGCAGGCCTGAGGCCACCAGTTTATTCCTCTCAGCCACCAAGCTGAGATTTGCCACAGTTCTCAGCATAAGCGGCGAGGCTGTTCCTTCTGGTGATGTGGCGGGTCCCTGGAGAGGAGCAGTGGCGGAACCAGCTCCTCCTCGAGGGCCCTGATTTCTGTGGCCCCTTGAGGGCCAACCAAGTTAGGGAGAGGGCCCTCCTGCAGATGTACCTCCATACCTCTCTGACCGAGAGTGTTGGGAGGCAGAAGCAAACTGCTGTCATTATTGGGCAAAAGCGGAACAGAATGCCTGTTTTTCCTCTTTTTGTGGGGAGTCATGGTTCGGAGTGGGTGCAGGTTCTGGATACGAGCAGACCTCCTGACTCCAGCCCGCTTCATGGTTGGGTCTGGTACACTGGCCTCCGGCCTCATCAGTGCCCTGGGGCCTGATGAACCTCCAGGGGGCTGTGTTTCACCTGATGGGGGGGTGTCGTTTAAAAGTAGAACTGATTCAGTACAGCGAGCGTGGTCACACGCTGCAGGATCATTGCTTGAGCAGGGCATGTCGCCCACTGAGGATAAGGGGACAGTTTCAGCAGGCGGATGTGAAGCTGTCCAAAATAGTCCTCCGTGTTGAGCAGTTTTTTGTTTGGCTGGTGACAGAAAGTCCAGTCCCCTTCGATTAAAGGGAAGAGGAATCTGATTTAGCCCTGGTGCCATTTCTGCTCTGCATTGAGTGTTTGCACATACTGCAATGTCATCACCACTTCTTTTGTGAACGTGTGACACTGGTTTTGGCCTATGGGTTTCTGTCGTGACCCCCCCGTCACTTACTGGAATCCATTAAATAGGAGCTGGTGGCCAGGAAGTAAGGCTGCCAGGTTCTGTCGGCGCGCTCCCCTGGAACGCGGACATGTCACAGGTTTGTTTGATTTGTGTATTGCCGGCCCCGTGGTTTACAACGGGTCGGGGACTGTAGCACGTGACCCCTCTCACCTGTCTCTGTGAGGACTGGCAGGCCTGTTTGCAAGCGCCTCTGGCACTGTCTGTTGCAGACAGACCCGAGGCACCCAGCTGGGGCTTATTGATTAGGCTAACAACCTGTGAGCCGTGTAGGAGGGGGGAATGATGACCCCTGCCCTTTATGTCGGCTGGAAGAGCAGAGGGGACCGTGCTGCTGATGTTACTGTGTTTTGTTGTTTTGTTTGTTGCTTCTTTTCTTTTCTTTTTTGAGTCAAGAAAACAGAGAGGGGCTGTTTTTTGAGCTTTATTCGTGCTTAAGTATAACGACATATTTGACTTTATGTCACTCACAGCAGGAAAAGCATGATTTGTGTGTAAAACATAGTCACCAGCTTTTTGTACCATGTTACAAACAAAGTCTGAACGTGAAAAGGTCATTTCCCGAATCCCGTACCGTGTGGGCAGGTGATCCTGTAAAGTCAAGAAGAGGGCCTGGTTCGTCAGGCCCGTTTCTGTCTGGCGTCACGGTTCGCCGAGGAGGCCCTGTGTCGGACCGCCTGGCGGGAAACAAATCTGTTCTTATTCCAGGCGTGTTCGGCCCGAGGTGGGTCCGGCGGTGGTCTCCGCCGGTGCTCGGCCACGTATGCCGGCCGCTTTTGCGGTGGGACACGTGTGGTTGAGTGGTGTCGAGGCTGCGGGGCTCTGCTCCCAGCTGACTCCCTGGGGGGGGGGGGAGCTCTTCTGGGGATGCCTACCCGGAGAGCCTCAGCCTGTTTGCGCCTCTGGTCCAGTCTGGTCTGAATTCGATCCAGAGCTTTTCCGAATAATCCCGTCAGCTCTATCGAGTGGTGCAGAAAAGGAATTTTCTGTCCCTCCGGGAGGTCAGTTAGGGTCATCCACAGATGGCGTTGTGCGATGACCACCTCAGCCATGCCTCTGCCTTGTGCAATAGCTGCTGTCCCCATCATGTGGAGCACAAAGTCTGTTGCCCTACGGGCTTCTTCCAGCACGTCGGCGGCAGACTGTCTGTCCGTCGTTACCTGGAGCTCCTGCAGTTTTTCAGCCAGGTACGCCTGCATCATGGCGGACGCGTTCATTGCGCGCGCCGCGAGGCCCTGAGCCCTGTAGCATTTCTCGAGCAGAGAAGCCGAGGCTCGACAGACTTTGCTGGGCAGAGTTGGTTTCGTCCCGGATGACCTGGGAGCCAGGTGAGACGCCAGCGTGTCCTCCATTTGTAGCACGTTGGCTATACCCGCTGCATCCATCCCATCCACGTCGAGGAACTGCGAAAGTGGCAGCAGCATGGGAGCCCTGGGCTGAGTCCAGGTGCGAGTCAGCTCCATGAGGAAATCCGGAAAGATGGGCATTCTTTGCCTCGTTGCGGACTACTGCTTTTGAGTAAAAGTAATTTCCTGCCAACCTCGTGACTTGTTGACGAGGTGGAGGCTCTGGCCATGGGATCTGCAGCGCATCTGCTGCTCTGCAACACAAGTCGAACAGAGCAGGGATCAAAAAGTCAGTCTCCGGGAGCACAGGTGCCGGGGTGCGAGAGAGGTCTCCCCCCTGTTCGCCGTACTCAACTTCGGCGTCATCTGCAGAAAATTCACCTGTGGCTGAAATCGAGATCTCGTCCTCGTTCATCAAGCCTTGAGTGTCGAAGTCGACTGTTAAGTCCCCGATGGGAGCCAGCGCGTCTGGGCTGTCACCCCATTCGCCCTGGGTGCTATCCTCCAGAGCCATGCTCTTGAGCTCCGGCGTGGGAGTGAGAGGCTTAGTCGTGTCCGGGTCTGTTGGCGCTGCAGAAGCGCCCATGGCTTTGGCGACGAAGTCCGCCCGGTGCCTCCTCACCACCTCCAGCATCTGGCTACAGTGTGGGCATGATTCGGGCGCATCCAGCGCCATGTTCACGTGCAACATTCCCAGGTAGCCAGAACAGGCCTCATGGGTGTCCGTTGCCGAGAGGGAAAAACTGCATCCGCTGGGGCAGGCGCGCGAGGTCGGGCTCGCCGTCCTGCTAGTCTTTTTCGGAAGTCTTGTCTTTCGCTTTCCTTTCTCCGGAGGCATGTCCGAGATAAGACAAGCGAGTCTTAACCAAAATCCTTTTTCTTTTTATTTGAGACGTCTCCTCCGTCGCTTTCGCTGGCTAGCCTGCTACGCAATTAGCAGAGGTAGCGATGTGACGCAGTTTATTGCCGTCGAGCGAAGCAGTCTGCGGAAAGAGAAGAAAATACTTCGGGGTTAAGGAAAAATGTGCCGGACTAGCTTTCGCTAGCCCGGCAGTACGCAGGAAGAATTCTCTGTACGCCCTGTGTAGGGAGCAAGCTCACCTCTGGTCGAGCGATGAGGCACAGAGAAGTTCCACGAAGAGAGTTCAGGTTTAAGCGAGGTGAAGGGCAATAAGAGGAAGTAGGATTGGCGTCAGCGGCTTAAGTACCCAGAGGGCGGGGTCTCTGGCGTGACGCTGACGCCCCTGCCGTAAAGGCGTGATTGTATTCCTTCAGGTAATCGCTCGGAGCACAATTTCCTATAGCATTTATGTTGCACCGAGTGACTGACTGATAAGGGAATAAATTTAACACAAATCCACAGAGAAAGCTAATAATCACAAGAAGACAAAAACACCACAAAACACAAGGATCCTGACAGAAATAGGTTGAGATTATTAAATTCCCTCAAAATCTCTGTTTTTAATGCTCTTTTTTTAGCTACTGTTGGGCTGATTTTAGCTTCTCGTTTGCTGATTTTCTCTTCTGTTCAGCTTGTTTTAGCTTTAACAATTCAGCAGATTTCAGCATTCACACTACATTTTTACAGAAACTGTGATTTCTCTGATTTACTTTATTTTGTTCCTTCTGATCCTGTTTATTCCCCCTCTTGATTTTTTTTTTCTCGTCTGCCTTGCCTTCATTGCTGTTTTGTCAAAACATCTGGATGCCCTCAGCAAGGCAGATGGAAAATACACTGAAAAAAAAAAGCAACACTTGTTTTCCTCCCATCTTTCATGAGGTGAACTGTAAGAGCTAAGACTTTTTCTGTGTACAGTACACAAAAACAACTTTTCCTCTCAAATATTGTTCCAAAGTATCTGTAAATCTGTGTTAGTGAACACTTCTTCGCTGAGAGAATCCATCCACTTCTCAGGTGTGGCACATCAAGATGCTGATTAGACAGCATGGCTATTCCACAGGTGTGCCTTAGGCTGCCCACAATAAAAGACCACTCTAAAATGTGCAGTTTTATCACACAACGCAATGACACAGATGTTACAAGTTTTGATGGAGTGTGCAGTTGGCTAGCCTGGCCCTCGCCTTCCTGCACAGCTCCGCTCAATTCTCATTTCCCTTCACTGCTCAGTCTGGGACTTCTCCCATAGATAACGATTTCTCCGGTAGATTTTTGACCGGACCAATCAGAGAACAGAAGGGGTGGAGTTTTTGGCCCCTAACCCACGCCCCCACCTGTCCCAGCGCAGCCAGCGAGCATTCGCATGTTCTCATTCAAAGCGATGCAAAGCGATGCAGGACTGTTTTATATGTGACACAAATCTATAAATTTCCCCTTCTTAATCCCTTATCTGGAGTTTTCTTTTGTTTTTTTTCCCAAAAGTCAAGTAATCGCTCCCTCCTCCTTCTCCTCCTCTCCCTCCGCTGAGTGAAATGAACAAGGAAATGACTGAGGTTGTCACGAGAGAATTAAACTCGGGTTTTAAGTTGCTGCCCGAGTCCCATCAGATTTCCTGGTCTTCTGGTGTGTTGGACCAGCGCTCCATGGTTTTATTTTATTTTATTAGGACGTTTTATTAACATATAAACACAGAATATTCAAAGGCAGCGAGAGAAAATTCAGCAGGAGGCGGAGCTGAAGTCAAGTTCAGCAGACCACGGGGGAGCGCGCAGCCAACGAGCATTCGCATGTTCTCATTCAAAGCGATGCAGGACTGTTTTATATGTGACATAAATGTATTAATTTCCCCTTCTTAATCCCTTATCTGGAGTTTTCTTTTGTTTTTTTCCCCAAAAGTCAAGTAATCGCTCCCTCCTCCTTCTCCTCCTCTCCCTCCGCTGAGTGAAATGAACAAGGAAATGCCTCAGGTTGTCACGAGAGATTTAAACTCGGGTTTTAAGTTGCTGCCCGAGTCCCATCAGATTTCCTGGTCTTCTGGTGTGTTGGACCAGCGATCCATGGTTTTATTTTATTTTATTAGGACGTTTTATTAACATATAAACACAGAATATGCAACGGAGCGAGAGAAAATTCAGCAGGAGGCGGAGCTGAAGTCAAGTTCAGCAGACCACGGGGGAGCAGCCATCAGCAGAGGCCACGCCTCCAGCAAGAATTGGTTGTCAATGGAGAAAGTCCAGACCCTTGTCTGAAGCAAAGTGAAGGACAAGGGTCTGGTTTTAACCAGGCTAGCAGTTGGCTGCTGACTGCAGGAATGTCCATAACATCCAACCACCCTCACAACCGCAGACCACATGCACCCACACCAGCCCCTGTGTTCATTGTACATTAATGCAGTCTGCCATCTGCCCTGTACAGTGAAAACCGGTATTCATCCATGAAGAGTACACACCATCATTGGTGAGCATTTGCCCACTCAAGCCGGTTACAAGTACGACAACGACGAACTGCAGTCAGGAGAAGAGCCCAATGAGGACGACGAGCTTCCCTGAGATGGTTTGTGACAGTTTGTGCAGAAATGATTTGGTACCGATTGTTGCAGCAGCTGTTTAGGTGGCTGATCTCTGATGATCTTGGAGGTGAAGACGCTGGATGTGGAGGTCCTGGGCTGGTGTGGTTGCATGTGGTCTGAGGTTGTGAGGCTGGTTGGATGTTTTGTCACATTATCTGAAACACCTTTGGAGATGGCTTATGGTAGAAAAATGAACATTCAATTCACATGCAACAGCAGTCAACATGCCAGTTGCATGCGCCCTCCAAACTTACATCTGTGGCATTGTGCTGAGATGAAACTGCACGTTTGTGGTCAGCCTAAGGCACACTTGTGCAATAATCATGCGGTCTGATCAGCATCTTGATATGCCACACCTGTGAGGTGAATGGATTATCTTGACAAAAAAGTGCTCACCAACACAGATTTACAAAAAACATGTGATCCATATTTGAGAGAAAAAGGCTGAATGTGCACACGGAAAAAGTTTTAGATCTTTGAATTCAGCTCATGAAAGATGGGAGCAAAAACAAAAGTGTTGCGTTTATATTTTTTGTTTAGTGTTGATGAAGGCTGTCTTCGGTTTGGGAGACTGAGCCAGGAGCTCCTGGCTTATTTCAGAAACATATTAGTTCCGCTAAATCCCAAAAGGCATTAGTAGGGGCTTTTTGCAGAACCCTCGGGGCTTCGGAGACTGATTGTTCAGCTTGACTATAACTGAAAAGCCTTGCAGCAATATTCAAAGCAAATCAGTCCTGCATTGGAGGCTAATAGTATTCCGCAAGTTGCCTTATACTGTTTGCATAGCTGACATGCTAAAGAGAGGAACTATGGTGGAGTTCATATGCAAGAAAAGGCACATGAAGAATTTCCCTCAGCTGCTCAATCACTAAACTTGGTCTAATAGGATTCTGCAAATGAAGAAACATAAGGGACAAACTTTTTTTATTTTGCATTCCATCTACATATATCTCTTTTTCTCCAGAAGAAAAAAGTTCCATTCCATTTAACGTCAGCCATCAACCCTCAGCGTACACCTTATCACTTTCTCATTTCTTCTTGTGCACACGCACAAACTTGCATGCAGGCACACACAATTTCACCTGAAATCCCAGCCTAAATTATCCTGTAACTCCAGGGGCCTGTGAAACTGCCAGATTGATGGGGGCGCGGGAGGGGATTGTGGGTAATTTTGTGACACTTTTCTAGCAGCGATGTGTCTCTGGACAGATAATGGCCCACAGAACAGAGCGGCAGAAAAGGCAAAGACACAATGTACCTTTTCCTCAAATACTCTAACAAACCTGATTCTACACAGATGGTTCTGAGAAGGAGTTCAAAAATTTCCCCAACAATAATTTGCAAAATGCACATGAAAACTGATTGAATTCAAAACTGCTCTCTGCTTTTGCAACTCCTGGTCTGACCTCCAGGTGCTCCCATCCTTGCATCTGTATCTTTTTAATAAGGCAGGGTGGATTCAGCCTCTTGCAACTCATCGGAGTCAACATGAGGGAAAAATTATAAGATAAATACCTGTCATCTTGGTGTATCTTCAGTTTTATTTTATTTTTTTTATTATTTTGTTTTAGTGTTAGTGTGTTTGAGTTGTATGGATGCAAAGACCTTTTTTTGCATGCACCTTAGATAGGATGTTCAGCAAGGACGACTAGCACATCATGAACTTTAGACCAGATTAGGTCATCAGTAAAAAAAGATTTTTTCTAAATGTAGGTCATGTCCCGATTTGATACTTTTTGTGTAAACAAGAGTAGAAACCATTGTGTTTGTATTGCCAAAGTTTTTGCTTCAACTTTTGTTGGTCTCACTTCCTCTGTTGGTTCCTCCACGAACCTCTGTCCCTTTTATCAAGTTCACTGTTGAACCCCTTCATCCTAAATTAAAAATCAACTATCTAAAGACAGAAAAATACAAAAACAGTCAGTTTTGTTTTTATTAAAACTCTTTAACAACAGGCCTGTAGTAGTTACTCACTATGCATTTCCATAACTTTGCACCAGTTTGTGTTTCAGAACACTGAGAAGTTGTACTTTACAGCCAATATAAGCTTATTACTGTAACCTCACTCCAGGTGTTGTATGAAGACAGACGCTGTACACTTTCCCGCACATATATATACTGTAGTGTACAGTATATATGTGTGTATACACATATGTCTATCCATCTTAAGTTCTCTGCTCATGTTCAGGAATGTCTTGCTTCCTCAACATCTGGTGCTGACCTTGTTGACCTGTCTTCTGGCTTCATTACTCTTTATGTACTGAGGACGTATCGTTCGTAGGATGGCACTAGACTTCGAACCCTGAACCCCTGATCTTCCCGCACTGAAGTCGAAGTCATGGTTTTAACCAGTGCGCCAACTCCCTGCAGTGATAGTTGCAGCAATCCCAAGAGACTGCAACATCAGGAAGAGGAGCACAAGAAGTTCAAGCAATACCAAGGTTTGGAAAAGGAAATTGAGAAGTTGTGGTGAGTCAAAGTGCCAGTAGACCCAGTGGTCAGTGGACCACCCAGCGCTGTGACCCCCAAACTGGAAAGGTGGCTCCAACAGATCCCAGGAACAACCTCAAAGGTCTCAGCCTAGCTGGTGAAGATTCTCAGTCATCCAGGACATGATAAAATCAAAAAAAGGTCTTCAATAAGAAACAACTGGACTTTATACCATACCATACCAACTTTATTTCTAAAGCACTTTATAAAACCGTGAGACCAAAGTGCTGTACACAAACATAAAATACAGTACAAAAATAAAATACAGTACAAAATTAAAAAGGTCAGATAAAAGACTAGCATTAAAATAGTAAAGTTTCACACAATAAAACAAAATCAAACATCTCGGATCGCGTCAAAAGCCAAAGAGAAAAGATGAGTTTTAAGAAGAGACTTAAAAACTACAATGGACGAGGCTTGTCTTATGTCACTCGGAAGGTCATTCCAGAGTTTAGGGGCAATCACTGAAAAAGCACGGTCACCTCTGAGCTTAAGTCTAGTTTTTGGAATCCTCAGAAGCTGCTGGTCAGCAGATCTGAGAGAACGGGAGGGAGTGTAAGATTGTAGTAGCTCAGTCAAATATGAAGGAGATCGGCCATTCAGAGCCTTAAAAGCGAACAAAAGTATCTTAAAATGAATCCTATAATACACTGGTAACCAATGTAAAGAGGCCAAAACAGGAGAAATACTATCAAATTTCCGTGTCCCTGTTAGAAGTCGGGCGGCAGCATTTTGAACTCTTTGCAGCTGTGAAATGCAAGAATCACTTAAGCCAGCATAAAGAGCATTACAATACTTTTTCAATTGAGAAAGCCTTTTGGATGAAGAGCGAAACGTCTTCTGCTACAAATAAAGTCCAGTTGTTTCTTATTGAACACCTTTTTTTGGTCTCAGTCCTAGGAACAGCAAACAGAACCCTCAAGTTCCCAGGCCTCTGGTAGAGGACACAAGTTCAAAGTGGAACTGCCCAAGTGGAAGAGTAGGGCAAGCTGGGTGTTTTATTCATTTGCAGACCAAACAGTCCATGTCAATAATGTTTTCACACACATCTAAGATATTTTTTTAATATTATGCAGGTCTAGCTCTTTTGCCGTTCTGATTGATCTTTTTTCAAAACTGGAAGATTTTTCATTATTTTCTAATATCACATGTTTATTTTGTACCAGGCTCATTCATGAGGTCTGGGCAAAGCCAGGATCTAATGAAAAATAAATAACTGGTCAGACTAATATTTATTTATTAACCTTTATTTAAAGGTTCAGTATGCAGTTTCTGTAGAACTGCAGCAGTTAGAAATATTTTCAACAGGCAAAGCATTCTGATCCCTCCCCCTCAGAGCCATATGTGGCTCTGCCCCCTTGTGGTCTGTTGAATTTCAAATTCAAGCTCTGTTTTTATTGGCTGATTCAAATTCAAGCTCTGTTTTTATTGGCTGGTTACAAACTCTGTTTTTATTGGCTGGAAAATGGCGGGTCACCTTTTCTTTTTAGAAATGCTTATTTACCACCTGGAGAAGCAAGGGGACAATATTTTTTTTTTTTTTTTTCAGAGATTACCTGGCTAACATCAGTCTGTCAGGAGGTAGTGACAGAGTGAAGAAATATGTTCATAAAAAAAGCTACATACTGCAGCTTTAACCAGGGAAATCCCATTGAGATCACAGATCTCTTTTGCAGGGTTAGCCTGGGCCTGAAGGCAGCCTAACATGCATGCTGTGGGACGAAACAGAAGTACCTGGAGAAAACCCACGCAAGCATGAGAAGAACATGCGAACTCCATACAGAAAGAACCCAGGTCCAACCAGGGTTTGAACCCAGGACATTCTTGCTATGAGGCAACCGTGCTAACAACTGAGCCATTTGCTGCCACATAATATGGTAGCAGTATGTGAAATTAATCTCTTTTTTTACACCATAAATCATTAGTTGCATCCCAGTTAGGAGCTTTTCTGTTGCCACAGTTCAGACCCACCATGCCAGCACGAGCTAATGCCAATCATAACCATGGACGTCATAAAGTTTTGCAAGAAAGTAAAAGGTTCTGGTAGAATTTCTACAAAATGTGAACAGGGACTGCTGTGCAGAAACACATCCTCAATTCCCAAAATGGAATGTCATAAAATGTAAATTTTTTTTAAAAAAAGTCAGATTGCAGTCATTTGAAAAAAATTATCCTATATGTTATTCTCCATGAAACATAATAAAGAAGTGTTGGAACATTTA
>JBBPBX010066689.1:0-16982 GCA_038048925.1 Garcialebias charrua
CACCCTCAGCACTGGCTCTCCTCAAGGATGTGTGCTGAGCCCTCTTCTGTTCACTCTGCTCACATATGATTGTACAGCCACACTTCCAGGCTGTCATATTGTTAAGTTTGCAGATGATACAGCTGTGGTGGGATGCATCACAGATAATGATGAATCCAGCTACAGACAGGAGGTGGAACATCTGGAGAGCTGGTGCAAAGAGAACAACCTTCACATGAATGTGAAGAAGACGAAGGAGATGATTGTGGACTTCAGAAGGAACAAACACACCCACACCCCACTGTATATAGGTGGATCTGCGGTGGAGGTGGTCTCCAGTTACAAGTACCTGGGTGTACACTTGAATGATAACCTCAGCTGGAGCAATAACACCACCAGCCTGATCAAGAAAGGTCATCAGAGACTCTACTTCCTCAGACGGCTGAGACGAGCCGGTCTGAGAAGCTCAGTCCTCACCTCGTTCTACAGGTGTGCAGTGGAGAGCGTCCTGTGCTCCAGCATCAACGTGTGGCATGGAGGCTGCACAGTTGCAGAGAGGAAAGCTCTACAAAGAGTGGTGAAGGCTGCACAGAAGTCTGTGGGAGTCAGTCTCCCCACCATCACAGACATCTACACCTCCAGATGCAGAAAAAGAGCCACCTGCATCATGAAAGACCTCACTCACCCAGCACACTCACTCTTTGCACCACTCCCCTCGGGACGGAGGTTGAGGAGCATCAAATGTAGAACCACTAGACTGAGGAACAGCTTCTACCCTGAGGCTGTCAGACTCATGAATAAATAAATAATAAGAATAAACACTGCAAAATGTCACATCATGTTGATACTGATCTGTTTCTTGTTGCTGCGTTCATCTGTGACTATCTGCGTTCATCTGTGACCATCTGCTCATGTTCGTGCTGCTGTTTATAATGATGTTTTTCTACTACATTAGGGCTTAGTGTATTACTAGCTGATGTCTCTCTTAGTTAATCCTAGATGTTATTATTGTTTTTCTCTTGCATTTGTTGTTGGATGTAACTGGGACCCCGTGTACATAATCTCGTTTTCAACACATGTACTACATGCGGTGCAAATGACAATAAATTCTCTCTGACTCTGACTCTGACTCTTAACTTCATATTAATATTGTAGTGCATATGTTGTGTCTCCCGTGGGTCGTACAGTATCAGAAATCAAGAATAAATGGTTTGATCTGAAAATGGCTTCAAACAAACGTCTCGCCGCAGCACGGACAGGAGGTGGTCAAGGAATAGTCTGCGAGATGGATGGACAATAAATGCCACGCTGCGCAAGACGCGTGCCAACATGTTTTGCAGCACAAATGAGTCATGCGCGCTCCTCCTGGTCATCGCGCAACCACATTCTGCAGGTTATATTTCGAATCAGATATAATAATCTATTGCTCCGATGGTGTTTGGCACAGCAGTCCAGCAATAGCATGAAAATCAGTCTTAATTCGTACTTGTTCTGCGGCGGTGTATGGGAATTTTATGTACCTGGGTGTTAATATGAGGAGCGGCTTTGATGACCAAGGGGAGCGCACGACTCACTGAAGCCTGCGCGACACACCAGACAAATTAAACTTAAAATTATAATTCTAATTCAAACAGAATAACCTATTGTCAAGAATAATTATGGTGCGTGATTTTTTTAAACCCAAAATATTTTCTAAATAACGAAATATGAAGTTATTCGTGGAGAAGATCCGTCTGGATGACAGCAGACTGACGCTCCTAAAATTTACGACAGGTCCGGACCACTCGTAAATTTTGTTTGTATCTGAGAAAAATCGTAGGATACGAAAACATTGTTGAATGCCACAAATGATCCTAAATCGCTCGTACGCACAGTTTAAGAACAAATCTGTGCGTACGAACGGTTCGTGAATGAGGGCCAATGGTTCTGATGGTGTCCCAGTTGAGGACACCATCAGAACCAAATCATAAGCAAAAAGCAGTGATGAGACTCTGAGATGACCAAACCTGACAATCTTCTCTCCAATTGTTCCTTGAGATCCTGGCCATGAACATCAAAATCAGGAACAGAGAAAAGTGTCAGCCCTGGCAAAGTCCAAACCACACAAGGAACAAGCTCAGCTTTGTGGATGTGAGCACAGCTGTTGCTGTAGGTATAGACCCTTAAAATTACTCAAAATTGACCCTGCAGCACACATGACAAAATGCTTTGGGGAACACTGTCAAAATATTTCTCTAAATCCCCAAAACAGATGCTGTCCAAAAAGTCAAATTCCCATGAAACCCTTTACAATATTGAAGTAGTAAACTTGTTTTTCAAAAGGTCATGTGAGGGTACAGAGTATAGAGTGTAGAATACAGAGCTGGTAAATATAAGTGGTCTTGGGATTGGTTAGACCTAAATTTAGGAATATGGACAGTGATAATGATAAAATTAGCACAATCCTAGTACTAACTGTGATTTTCCTGTTGACATATTGTGTCCTGCCCATCTTGAGGCGAAGGTGGGAATGAACTCTGACAACACAGATGGACTTGGTTGCTACAAATAAACTTGTTCAAATCAAGATGGCCACAGTGGATTTGTCTCCCCATCTCTTGCCTAACTGACTGCTAACCGCAAAGGAAACTTCAAGGCAATGGGGACAGCTGTGGAAAAAGTATGATAATGGATGGGTGTTCAAAAAAAAAAGTCCTTATTTAGGGAAGTGCTGGACAACAAAAAAAGACATTTGTTTTTTTCTTCTTCTTTTTTGAACTGAAGAGCTAAGAATCCTTATCCTTTTCTTTTTCTCTTCTTTCCTTCTTTTCAGGTTTCCATCCTTTATTTCCCATATACTTCTCAAAGTGCCTTGTTTCTCTTTAAAGAATTGGATTCTGAAGCAAACCATTGATGTCTTTCAACAGCTAAGACACCATGTTCAAGTTGGTGTTTCATCATATGTTACATTTGGGGTCCGAGATGGTGTAGGGGCAGAACAGCTGACTCAGGACCCAAAGGTCCTGGGTTTGATCCCCGGTCATTGCACATCTTGTGCTATGGAGCACCCAATCCCAAATTGCTCCCAGGCACCTACTGCCCACTGTTCAACCTGGGTGCATCCCAGGTGTGATGGGTTAAATGCAAAGAGCCATTCATTCAACCTTTATTTAGACAGATAAATCACATTGAGCCTAGAAGACTCATTTACAAGTGAGATCTGTTTAGACATACAAAAAAGTAATGAAAATGGAAATGGAGGCAAAAAAAGCCAATTTCGTTTTTGTATGGGAACATACAATGATGACAACACATAGCACTTTATGTATTATTTATATTTGTTTTATATTTTTATATTTTGGGTTATGACCGAAAGAACGAGATCTCGGATACAAGCGGCTGAAATGAGTTTTCTCCGCAGGGTGTCTGGACTCTCCCTTAGAGATAGGGTGAGAAGCTCAGTCATCCGGGAGGGACTCGGAGTAGAGCCGCTGCTTCTCCACATCGAGAGGAGCCAGTTGAGGTGGCTCGGGCATCTGGTTAGGATGCCTCCTGGACGCCTCCCTGGTGAGGTGTTCCGGGCATGTCCCACCGGGAGGAGACCCAGAGGAAGACCCAGGACACGCTGGAGGGACTATGTTTCTCGGCTGGCCTGGGAACGCCTTGGGATTCCCCCAGAGGAGCTGCTCCAAGTGGCTGGGGAGAGGGAAGTCTGGGCCTCCCTACTTAGGCTGCTACCCCCGCGACCCGACCCCGGATAAGCGGAAGAAAATGGATGGATGGATGGATTATATTTTTATCATGTTACTTGTATATTTGCATTTATCAATTATGCTATTCAGATGCTGGGTATTTTTGTTTATAACTCCATTCATAATGTACCAAATTCATATTCATGCCTAATGGTTTTCATATAACATACATATAGGAATTTAGAAGTTTTCTTTTTACTCATTAATTTTCAGGTAACCAGTATTACAACATTTTTCATTTCAGTGTTTTATTTAATGCAATAGTCAATGTAATACATAATCACAAAGAGTTCAACATACATTTATTTGACTGATGCCCTTGCTTCCTGCCTTATGTAATGAAATGGCAAAAGCTAGTTTGAGAGGTCTAGTTCAGAGGAGACATTTTTCATGTATATGACAGCAACGGGTTTTTTTTGGCTCCTCCGGAAGCAATGACAACCATCCAATGAAATGATTGGGTAATCACATTTTGTTTAAAGTAAAATCATAAGTTTTAGCATTTTTTATTATAATTTTGACTACAGTGTTGTACACAATAGAAAATAATGTATAAGGCTCATTTAATCTCACGCATGTGTTAATGTATCACCAAGCATATAAAAAAATGGATGGAATTAGTTTATTTGAAGAATTTCTTCAAACAGGGAGGATTGAAGTAGTGAGCTTGTTTTTCAAAAGGCCACGTGAGGGTACAGAATATTGCAGGATGTTCAGTGTCAACCTTACCTGTTCTTTCAGGAAAGGGAACTGTGTTTATCTTACAGGAAGAGGAATATGTGTCACTGTCTGGGTGTAGATCGAAGAAAATATTTATCAAATGGTAAAAGTACGGATCATTCGGAATAACAACATTTTATATGGGATGTTTATATAATTGTTTGATGTCAATGGAGGGTATAAGAGTGGAAAGAGCTGTATTGAGAGAAGGGATTTTCTTTTTTGAAGTCTTTCGGTGTTCAGCTGTTCTATCTGCAAGTTTGTTCTTCAATAAACCCACTTTTTTTGCTGTCATCACACATTTCAAGATGTATTTCATTTAATCAGTTTAAAGTTTAAATGTAGACTTGAACCACTACAATATACCAATGGTAAAGATTTGGTCCACTGTTCCACATTGCTCCTCCTAGATCCAAGATTTGACAATTGGTCAGAGCCTTTTTCCAACACCATTCACCATACACAATCCTGGGTAGACTAAGCAGTGTGATCCTTTGATTGGCACATCATCATCATCATCAACTTTATTCAACAGACTCGTGGTCCACAAAAAAAAAAAAAACACAACACACACAACACATACAGAAAGAATCCATCCATCCATCCATCTTCTTCCGCTTATCCGGGGTCGGGTCGCGGGGGTAGCAGCCTAAGTAGGGAGGCCCAGACTTCCCTCTCCCCAGCCACTTGGAGCAGCTCCTCCGGGGGAATCCCAAGGCGTTCCCAGGCCAGCCGAGAAACATAGTCCCTCCAGCGTGTCCTGGGTCTTCCTCTGGGTCTCCTCCCGGTGGGACATGCCCGGAACACCTCACCAGGGAGGCGTCCAGGAGGCATCCTAACCAGATGCCCGAGCCACCTCAACTGGCTCCTCTCGATGTGGAGAAGCAGCGGCTCTACTCCGAGTCCCTCCCGGATGACTGAGCTTCTCACCCTATCTCTAAGGGAGAGTCCAGACACCCTGCGGAGAAAACTCATTTCAGCCGCTTGTATCCGAGATCTTGTTCTTTCGGTCATAACCCAAAGCTCATGACCATAGATGAGGGTGGGAACGTAGATCGATCGGTAAATTGAGAGCTTTGCCTTTTGACTCAGCTCTCTCTTCACCACGACAGACCGGTACAGCGCCCGCTTCACTGCGGACGCTGCACCTATCCGCCTATCGATCTCACGGTCCAGTTTTCCCTCATTCGTGAACAAGAATGAATGAGGGAAAACTGGATCGTGAGATACAGAAAGAATAAAAAATAAAAAATAGATATAATAAAAATAAAATCTTATAAAAGACTTGCATACCAATGATTCCACAGAGCCGACTGATATCTTAGCGCACTGACAGAGGGATGTGAAAAGATTACAATAAGACTGTTCATGGAGCTGCACAAACGACGCATAAACTTGTACATCAAATTTTTCATGAGTGCCTGAAACGTTCTGACATGTGCATTACAAAACACTTCACTTGCACTGCTGAACCTGGGTGCAGAATTCTCAGGGAGTCATTATAAGCAACCTTAAGCTTCTGCATGCTAGCTTTTTTAAATTTACACCACAGAGGAGCTGCATACAAGGATGTACAGTAAGCTTTAAACAAACATATTTTTACCTCATTAGTGCACATGTGAAACTTCCTCCTCAGAATGTTTGCCTGGGCGTACAACATGCGACACTGTCAATAAATGTCATCATCATCACATAGCTGGTCAGTGATGTAGTGACCCAGATATTTAGTTTTTGAGCAAACATTTAACTTTTGTCCTGACAAAAAGAAATCAGGGAAACAGAGTTGTTTGTCTGCTTTAGTCCTACATATTAGCACAACCGTTTTCTTAGCATTGTACTGCACATCAAATCTCAGCCCATAATCAGAGCAGATATTCAGTAACTGTTGAAAACCAGCACTGCTGGGCGAGAGGACAGCCAGGTCATCAGCATATATAAAATGATTAACCAGGGTATCACCGATCACACATCCAGTTTTACATATAAATGTTTATGTTTATGTTTATGTTTATTAAATTTGTTCATTTTTTTTACAAAAGAAACAATACAAGACAATCTCATAAATGATATTGTACAAATATAAAAAAATGAAAGGTAGCAGAAAGAAGAATAAATCTTATTATATCTGCCCCTTACTTCCAACAATCAGATTAAACAACAATAATCAACCATGTAAACAATAATAATCTTCAACCAACTTTTTTCCAACAATCAGATTAAACAATAATAATCTTCAACCAACAGTACAAAATGACTAACTCTTTTCTAATTTTCTAACTAATATTTTCTAACTAATACTAATTTTCTAACTAATACTAATACAATACACATTACGCTATTTCACATATATTTTTTTAACACATTTGTTTTGATCATTTTCTTAAATGTAAACATTGACTTGGCATTTTTAACTACATTCTCCAAGCCATTCCATAATCTAATTCCCTGGATTGAGGTAGAACGTCCCTTCAAACTAGTTCTGAATTGTGGTTTTACAAACATCTCTGTCCCCTTAAGATTATAACAACTTTGTCTTTTAACAAAATGCATTTGGATATTTAAAGGCAATGCATTATTTTGAGCTCTATACATAACTGATAAAATATTATAGTCTACCAAATCATGGAACTTCAATAACTTTAGTTGATAAAATAATGTATTTGATGGATGACGGTAATGTTTTCTAGTGATAATTCTTACAGCTCTTTTCTGTAATACAAAAATAGGCTTTGTGATTGTTTTACACGCATTCCCCCAAACATCAATACAATAGATTAAGTGTGGAACGATGATTGTGTTATACAACAAATACAGAGCTTTATCGTTCAATAGGTCTCTGACTTTGTACAGTACTGCAATCGATTTAGCTATTTTTATTCTTACAGAATTTATGTGTTGTTTCCATGTCAGTTTGTCATCAATGATAACACCCAAAAACTTCACCTCACTCACTCTACAAATCTCAACATCCTCAATTTTGAGTGGAACATCAACAGTTTTCTTTTTATTACCGAATATCATGTAATTAGTTTTTTCTAGATTTAATGATAATTTATTTATTTTAAACCAAGTTTGTATCTTGACAAATTCTGTCTTTATCAATTTCAACATTTGTTCTATATCTTCACCTAAACAGAAAAAAGTGGTATCATCAGCAAAAAGTACACATTTAAGGAGTCCTGACACATTTACCAAGTCATTCACATATAAAATAAAAAGCTTTGGTCCAAGTACAGAGCCTTGGGGAACTCCACATGTGATATTACAGAGGTCAGATCTTACATCATTTATTTGTACAAATTGTTTCCTATCTTTTAAGTAGCTAGATACCCACTGTAATGCTGGTCCTCTAATACCATATTTGTTCAGTTTTTCAAGGAGAATGGTGTGATCAATAGTATCGAATGCTTTTTTTAAATCAACAAAAATACTGATACAATATTGTTTTTGATCGACAGCAGTAGTTATTTGTTCCATTAATTCCATGAGAGCCATTGATGTAGAGTTTTTTGATCTAAACCCATACTGACTGTTGCTTAGAATATTTTGTTTATCTATAAATTGATCTAGTCTGTTATGTTAAACAGGGCATGTTAAACAGGGCAGGTGAAAGAAGCCCACCAACGCACACCGTTACTCACACCAAAGGAAGCAGAGATGTTATTGCCCCATTTTACATGCATTTTCTGGTTAGAATACCAGTAAACTAAAATTCGTATAATAATATCTGGGACACTTCTCTGTTTTAATTTGTCAAATAACTTGTAATGATTGACACGATCAAAGGCCTTAGAGGCATCAATAAACCCAAAAGAGAGGATTTTTTTGATAGATATGCTCTTACTGCCTCTTTCAGGCCATAAATACAGAAATCAGTTCCCAACTTGGCTTTAAAACCAAATTGATTATCTGTTGTACTAATAAACTGATTAAGATGATCAAGCAAGATTTTTTCTAACACTTTAGAGATCACACTAGCTAAACTTTTTGTTCCCTCATTTTAAAAAATGGGGACCACAACTCCAGTCTGTCAATCCACAAATATATTTTCTCCATGCAACATTGAACAAGTGGGTCAACCATGTCAGCCCCACAAATACCTAAAGTCTTTACCAGCTAATGGTGAATCTCATCCAACCCTGGTATTTCAAGAAAATTTTAAGTACATTGATGACCTCTATCAAGGTAATGAACTCACCTTCCTTTGAGTACTAATACTCATCAAAGTAGACATGACTTGAGAAAATCCTTAGAGGGCTTCTTGCTTTGGTTAACAGTTACCCAGTCAAACCAAGTATACCATACCATACCATACCATTTTATTTATAAAGCACTTTCAACAGGAACAAGTCCACACCAAAGTGCTGAACAAACAAACACGCAACAGACAACACAGAAAATGAAGTACAACACGAAAAACATAAAAACATTGCAGATCATAAATAAAACGATCCAATATAAATCAGCTGGCATTGAAAGCAATGGAGTAGTAGTGAGTTTTTAACCGGGATTTGAAAACTGAGAGGGAGGGGGCCTGTTTGATGAGCAGCGGTAACTCGTTCCAGAGTCTTGGGCCTGCTACAGAGAACGCCCTGTCACCTCTGCGCTTAAGGCGAGTTTCTGGAACTTTTAAGAGTACCCGATCCTCTGACCTCAAAGCACGTGGAGGGACATATGGGTGTATCAGATCCGAGAGATAGGCGGGGGCGAGACTGTTCAGTGATTTGTAGACATACATGAGAATTTTGAATTGGATTTGTAAGTATTGCCTAGAATGGGGCCTGCTATCCTTTTCTGAGTCCCTGAACAGTTTGTTACAACTTCCTCAAGGTCAACCAAACTCCTTTTGCATGGTTTATTTAAATTCCTCCCTTGCCAGAGAGTTGGCTTCTACATCCACATAAAGTAACTGACCAGACAGAGTGATTCACAACACTCTTATGGACAGAAGAAAACAAGGAGATCAGTGTCCCTCACCCAGATGTAAGTTACTGTAGCCCCACCCACTGGACAGATCTGTGGGAGGGCCAACTTCTAACGACCTGACCATCTGCAGGAAGTGGTATACAGGTCAGGTGTGGTGTGCAACAGAAGAAGATGGAGGCAAGGGCCTTGGCACTCTGACCCTGCATTGAAGCTGGCTCATGGGACATGGAATGTCACTACTATGGTGGGGAAGGAGCCTGAGTTTGTGCATGAGATTAAAAGGTACTAACTAAATTACCTAAGTAACTAAGTTACCTAAGTTACCTAAGTAACTAAGTTACCAAGATGGCCGCGCTCAGTGCAGCCGCAGCTTCACGAGTTCCCGGATCATCTCTAGTTTTTAGTAATTTTAATAGTGTTTTTGTACCTGACTCTGCGCGTTTTTTGCGGGTGAATTACAGCCGAACTGAACTGTTAAGAATCGGAGCGGATTTACCACAGGGCACAGCTGAAATCAGCAACGAACTCAAATCAGAACTCGGAAGATTGGACCTGCTAAAAACGTCCTTCTGGAAACAGATGCGCTCCAGGGGAAAGAAAAGGAAGCGGTGCTCTCGTGAAAAGAAGCGGGGTTGTCGTGCAGGAATTATGACGAGAATGCGGAAAGACGCTAAAACCGGTAAACCCCCGATGCCGGCTCTTTTCCTGTCTAACGTTCGCTCGCTCGACAACAAGATGGATCTACTTCGTTTGAGGGTAACCACGTCGGAGGAGATGAGAAGATGTTCTGTGCTTTGTCTTACGGAAACATGGATTTCTGAGGACACTCCAGACTCAGTTTACGAGCTGGACGACCGGCTCTTCTTCAGAACGGACCGGTGCATCGAGACTACGGGGAAAACGCGAGGTGGCGGTGTTTGTATTTACGTACACAAAGATTGGTGCACGAACTGTGCTGTGATAAAAAGAGCTTGTTCAGCTGCCGTGGAGTTGATCACAGTTAGGTGTCGCCCGCATTATATGCCACGTGACTATTCAGTGATCATAATCAGCGTTATTTACATAGCCCCTGATGCTAATGCTAATGACGCCCAGGGAGAGATTCATGACTTACTCACCTCGCTGCAGTGTAAATATCCTGAGGGGCTTTTCATTGTTTGCGGGGACGTAAATCACGTTGATCTTCAGATGTCCCTCCCAGCCTTCAATAAGAATGTCTTCACAGCAACGAGAGGAGATAAAACGCTCGACCAAGTCTTCACAAATGTAAAGGGGGCATACACGGCGAAGACACGCCCAGCGCTCGGATCTTCAGACCACGAGTCTCTGATCCTGGCGCCAAGAGAACTCCCCCCACTCAGGCGGTCCAAGCCGGAACAAAGACAAATAACAATCTGGCCTCAAGATAGTTCCCCCTTGTTGAGAGACTGTTTTGAGAGGACAAACTGGTCTGTTTTCAGGGAAGCAGCTACTGATGGAAGTTCAGTGGACATGGATCTGTACGCTTCCTCAGTCCTGGGTTACATCAGTACATGCTCTGAGAATGTATCCATAAAAAAATATGTGAAATCCTACCCAAACCGGAAACCCTGGTTAAATAGAGAAGTTCACGCCTTGTTAGCAGCCAGAGACACTGCATTCAAGTCAGGAGATAAAGTGGAGCTGAGGAAAAGCAGGAATGAACTGAAGGATGGCATTAAGAAGGCCAAGGCCACGTATGCACAGAGGATCGAGGGACAGTTCACCTCACAAGACCCACGGAGCATGTGGAAGGGTATTAAATGCATAACAGATTACAAAGGCAAAAACAAACAATGCCCCAGGGACCCATCTCTGCCTGATGCCCTCAATAAGTTTTATGCACGTTTTGATGATCCAAACAGACCTGCTAGCACCAGACTCACCTCATCACCAGATGAAGAGCATCTCAGGGTGTCCGCAGCAGAAGTGAGAGGCAGTCTCAGAAAGATTAATCCTCATAAAGCAACCGGACCAGACAACATCCCAGGGAAAGTTCTGAAGGAATGTGCGGACCAGCTCTGTGAGGTGCTGGCTGACATCTTCACCACCTCACTTGCACTGGAGTTAGTTCCCACCTGCCTGAAGACCGCGACCATCATCCCAGTCCCAAAGAGCTCCACAGTGACTGGTCTGAATGACTATAGACCGGTGGCCCTCACCCCGATAGTCGCTAAATGTTTTGAGAAACTGGTCATGTCCCACATCAAGGCAACCGTCAACATCAACGAGGACCCTCATCAATACGCATACCGTGAGAACCGATCAACAGAGGACGCCATTTCTTCCGTGGTCCACACTGCTCTCACCCACCTGGATCAGAAGGACTCATACGTGCGTCTGCTCTTTGTGGACTTCACATCTGCCTTCAACACCATGATCCCCCAAACTCTGATAGACAAACTATCTACACTTGGACTAAGCCCCTCTATTTGTAACTGGGTACTAGACTTCTTAACAGACAGACCACAGTCCGTGAAGATCCACAACTTCTCCTCCTCCACCATAACCCTTAGCACTGGCTCTCCTCAGGGATGTGTGCTGAGCCCCCTTCTGTTCACTCTGCTCACATATGATTGTACAGCCACACTTCCAGGCTGTCATATTGTTAAGTTTGCAGATGATACAGCGGTGGTGGGATGCATTACAAACAATGATGAGTCCAGCTACAGACAGGAGGTGGAACACCTGGAGAGCTGGTGCAAAGAGAACAATCTTCACATGAATGTGAAGAAGACAAAGGAGATGATTGTGGACTTCAGAAGGAACAAACACAACCATGCCCCACTGAAAATAGGTGGGTCTGCAGTGGAAGTGGTCTCCAGCTACAAATACTTGGGTGTACACATGAATGATAACCTCAGCTGGAGCAACAACACCACCAGCCTGATCAAGAAAGGTCATCAGAGACTCTACTTCCTCAGACGGCTGAGACGAGCTGGTCTGAGCAGCCCAGTCCTCACCTCCTTCTACAGGTGTGCAGTGGAGAGCATCCTGTGCTCCAGCATCAACGTGTGGCATGGAGGCTGCACAGTTGAAGAGAGGAAAGCTCTACAGAGAGTGGTGAAGGCTGCACAGAAGTCTGTTGGAGTCAGTCTCCCCACCATCACAGACATTTACACCTCCAGATGCAGGAAAAGAGCCACCTGCATCATGAAAGACCTCACTCACCCAGCACACTCACTCTTTGCCCCACTCCCCTCAGGACGGAGGTTGAGGAGCATCAAATGTAGAACCACTAGACTGAGGAACAGCTTCTACCCTGAGGCTGTTAGACTCATGAATAAATAAAAATAAAATAAAAAATAAACACTGCAAAATATCACATCATGCTGATGCTGATCTGTTTTCTTGTTGCTGTATTCATCTGTGACCATCTGCTCATACAAACTCATGTTCGTGCTGCTGTTTATTCCCACTATATTAGGCTTAGTGTATTACTAGTTGATGTTTTTCTTAGTTAGTTCTAGATGTTATTACTGTTTTTCTCTTTCATTGTTGTTGGATGTAACTGGGACCTCGTGTACATAATCTCGTTTTCATCTCATGTACCACATGCGGTGCAAATGACAATAAAGACTCTCTGACTCTGACTCTGAAATATAATCTGGCTCACCTCGAGACACAGTGCGAGTTCTGTAACCAATATCCTTGAAGGTTACCGCATTTCACTCTGGAGTTGCCAATGATTAGAGGCACTGTACCGGTGTGGGCCTACCTACAACCTCCAAACTTGGCACCTGTATGTTGAAGATTTCCCTGGTAGATGAGAGTATAGCTACCTCGGGCCTTTGGGTAGAAGATTAGACTCTAACTGTTTGTGCCTATGTGTTCGACAGCAGTTTAGTATACCCAGTCTTTTTGGTTTCCTTAGTGGGGATGCTGAAATGTGCTCAAGCGGAGGACTATCGTTTTTCTGAGAAACTTATAACCTGATTATTGGGAGGAATGGCCTCTTTGATCTGACCCAGTGTGGTATTCTGTCATTTGACTTTTTTGCATGGTTTGTCCATAATGAACACCATGTTTGAACATAAGGGTGTTCATAAGTACACAAGGTACTAGAACAACCTAGGTTACAGATTGATGATAAACTTTTGGTTTTGTCATTTGATTTACAACTCTTGGTTTTGGACACTATGTAGAAGAGAGTAGGTGTAAAATCATTACTACTGGTGATGGGTTAGATTATATGGCAGGGGAAGATAGAAAAGTTTTTTAACCTGCTGCAGGCCTGACTACAGGAGAGTAATGGCTGAATTGAATACTATAGATGTATAGTGAGAAAACAAAGGTATTCAAGAGTCTACAGTGTTGGTCTTGTATAGTACTTAATCCATCTATCTATCCATCCATTATCTTCAGCTTGTTTCAAAGTCGGGTCGCGGGGGCAGCTGCTTGAGCAGGGAAGCCCAGACATCTCTTTCCACAGCCAACTCTTCCAGCTCTTCTGGGAGGATTCCAAGGTGTTCCCAGGCCAACTGAGATACATAGTCTCTCCAGCATGTCCTGAGTCTTCCCCCGGGTCTCCTCCCAGTCGGACATGCCCAAAGCACCTCCCTAAGGAGGCGTCCAGGGGACATCCTTACCAGATGCCCAAACCACCTCAAATGGCTCCTCTCAATGTGGCGGAGCAGCAGTTATAATCCAAATCTCTCCCGGATAAACACATATCTCACCCTATCTCTAAGGGAGAGTCCATCTACCCTGCGGAGCAAACTCAGTTCAACCACCTATATCCGCAATCTCATTCTTTCGGTCACTACCCAGAGCTCAAGACCATAGATGAGGGTAGGAACATAGACCGACTGGTAAACAGAGAGTTTTGCTTTACAGCTCAGCTCTTTCTTCATCACAACGCACTGGTACAGAGTCCGCAATACTGAAGATGCTACACCAATCTCTCTGTCAATCTCACGCTCCATTCTTCCCTCACTCGTGAACAAAACCCTTATATACTTGAACTCCTCCCCTTGAGGCAGAACCTCACCCTCGATCTAGAGAGAACAACCCACCCTTTTCCGGTTGAGGACCATGGTCTCAGATTTGGATGTGCTGATTCTCATCCCAGCCGCTTCACACTCTGCTGTGAACCACTTCAGTGGGAGTTGAATATCACGGCACGATGACCCCCCAACAGGACCACATCATCTAGAAAGAGCAAAACGGAATCCTGAGGCCACAGAACTGGAATCCCTCCGTCCACTGGCTGTACAGAGAAATTCTGTCCACAAAAGTTATGAACAGAATTGGTCACAACGGGCAGTCCTGGCGGAGTCCAACTCCCACCTTGAAGTGGTTCGACTTACTGCCGGCAATGCGAACCAAGCTCTTGTACCGCTTGTATAGGGACTGAAAAGCCCATAGCAATGGGCCTCCAATCCCATACTCATAGAGCACTCCCCACAGAGTACCTCGAGGAACACGGTCAAATGACTTCTCCAAATCTACAAAACACATGTAGACTGGATGGGCAAACTCCCATGACCCCTCTAGGAGCCTAGTGAGAGTAAAGAGCTGGTCCAGTGTTCCATGGCCAGGACAGAACCCACATAGTTTCTCCTGGATCTGAGGTTGGACCAACAATCAAACTTGCTTCTCCAGTACCCCTGAACAGACCTCAACCAGGGAGGCTAAAGGCTGCAGTATAGCTCTGCGTTGGGCCGAACGCCGCTCGACACGCGCGTGCTACGTGCGTGCTACGCGCAGGTAGTTCACAGTATAGCTCAGCGTGAGGCTCCAGCGTTTTCGCTCCAAATTCTTGACGTCATTTGAGCAACAGCAGGGTGGAGCATTTACCTACAGGACAAATTGAGGTCGTTGATTGGTCATTTGCTGACACACCTACTGAAATGATTGACAGGTCGGGTGGGGGGAAAAAGGCACGGGTTGCACAACGGTTTTCTGTGTTTATATGTTAATAAAAAGTTCTAAAAAATAAAATAAAAACAGGGAGCGCTGGTCCAGCACACCACAAAATCTGCAGAGCCTCGCGCAGCCACGTTGGACATGAGTTTAATTCGCTCGTGACAAATTCATTAATTTCCTCATCATTTCAGTCATGGAGTCAACGGAGGAGGAAGCGATCACTTGACTTTTGGCAAAAAAACAAAAGAAAAGTCCAGATCAGGGATGAAGAAGGGGAATTTAATACATTTGTGTCACATACAAAACAGTCAGGCGCCGGGCAGTTTAGTGTGAGACAACGCGTGTGCGTAAGCGGTCGTAAAATTTGAGCTTGGCGCGTTCGCACGGTGTCGAGTGACGTTCGGCCCAACGCAGAGCTATACTGGGACCTTAAGGTGAGTGATGCCCCTATAATTGGAGCACCCCCTAGTTCCCCTTTTTGAAGAGGGGGTCCACCATCCCAGTCTGCCAATCCAGTGGCATTGCCCCCGATGTCCACACGACATTACCAAGGTGTGTCAACCAAGACAGCCCCACAACATCCAGAGCCTTAATGAAATCAGGGTGAACCTCATCCACTCCCAGAGCCCTCCTGCCTCGGAGCTTTTTAACTACCTCGGCGACCTCAGCCACAGTTATGGACCGATCAACCCCAAAGTCCCTCGACTCAGCTTCCCCCAACACATTGGCACCAAGTTGGGGGCCTACAAGTAGACCCACACCAGCTTGATGCCTCTCACCATGAGCAACTCCAGAGTAGAATAAGGACCAACCCCTCATAGGAAATCGGTCCCAGAGCCCATGCTGTGCATTGAGGTGAGCCCAACTATATCTAGTCGGTACCTCTCAACCTCACGCACAAGCTCAGGCTCCTTCCCCACCAGAGAGGTCACGTTCCATGTCCCAAGAGCCAGCTTTGGTAAGCAAGTGTCAGAGTGCCAAGGTCCCCGCCTTCGGCCACTGCCATGGCATCACACACCCAACTTTTATGGCCCTGCCTGTAGGTGGTGGGAAGGGCCTTATACACAGTAACTGTGTATAAGGTAGTGTAGTGTCCACAGGAAGGCAAACCCATGCTGTTCCTTTGGGCTGAGCCTGACTGGGTCCCATGGGTAGAGACTTAGTCACCAGGTGCTTGCCGACAAGCCCCTCCCCCAAGCCTGGCTCCAGGGTGGGGCCCCAGTCACCCACGACCAGGCAAAGGACACCGAGTTCTTTGCTGTGTCATGTCCATAAAATCTTCTGAATCGCTCTTTGTCTGGCCTGTCACCTAGGACCAATTGCCTTGGGAGACCCAGGGACAACTTACAATTGCCCCCGGCAGTATAGCTCCTAGGATCATTTAGGCGTACAAACTACTTCACCATGATAAGGTGACGATTCAATGAGTAATACTAAGTAGTACTTCACTAACTTTTGTATTTTCTCTAAGTATATTATTTGAAGTGATCATTAGGAACGGATGGTTATGGTTACATACAGCTTATGCTGGTGAAGATTCTCAGTCGTCCAGGACATGAAGAAATCAAAAAAGGCGTTCAATACAGGATCAACTGGACTTTATTTGTTGCAGAAAACGTTTCGACTTCTGTCCAGAAGTCTTTTTCAATTCTGAATGGAAGCTGTGAGAACGAGAAGTTTTATACAGGCTTACAAGTCACGCACCAACATATGAAATTGGAAACTGAAATAACACCACAA
>JBBPBX010066690.1:0-19603 GCA_038048925.1 Garcialebias charrua
TTTTTATCACCAGTGCCAGTTCACTGCTTGTGTATGATCGCCAAACATTGTTGGATCTTCGTCTCTCTGCCAAGGATTTAGTGAAATTCTACTCTTGATTGTGGTGTTCTTACGACGTTTCAACCATTTTCCTTTGCCGGTGTTGACACCTGCTCACCTCTGCCACACCCACGCTCCTCTCTCTCGGCGTAAACGCCGGCGGCGCCGGGGCAAACGCAACGGACGACTGTTAAAGTTTAAAGCTTTCTTGGCACGATTTCCCGTGACCTCCCGGAGGAGAAATTGGGTGGTACCTGGTCTCTTTTTGAGCCCGCAGTTGCTGGACCTTGCTGACAACTTGCTTGTGTGTGTCAGTTCAGATGATGTGGTCCGCCCCCGCGGCCCTTGCTCTCCCCGTCCTCGCTGGCGTGAAGTAAACCCCGCCATCTACGAGTCCTGTGTCGGGCTCCACAGACCGTTGCAGCTTCGGATGCGCCGGCCCCTGCTAGGTTTGGCCTTGTTAATGCAAGATCACTATCAAATAAAACTTTCATCTTGAGAGACGTCTTTATGTCCTGTAATCTGAATTTTCTCTGCGTGACGGAGACATGGCTGAGAACCGGCGAGCCTACCGCTCTTATTGAACTGTCTCCTCCTGATTGTTGCTATTTTAATTCCCTGCACCTGTCGGGTCAGAAAGGAGGAGCAATAGCAGTTGTTTTTAAAAATGATTTAAAATGCAGTCAGATCTACCTGTATCTACCTCGGCCAATGGCGGCCGAGATGGTGTAGAGGCAGGGCAGCCGGCTCGGGTCCGGAAAGTCCCGGGTTTGATCCCCGGTCACTGCATACCTCGTTGTGTCCCTGGGCAAGACAGTTAACCCCGAGTTACTCCCGGTAGGACTGGCAGTGCCTTGCATGGAAGGCTACCACTACCAGTGTATGAATGGGTGGATGGCTGGTACTGTGAAGTGCCTTGGGGCCCCTCATAGGGGGCTGGAAAGTGCTATATAAGTAAGCTCCATTTACCATTTACTACCTGTAATAAGTTGGTCGGACATACTTTAAATTACAAACAGTTTTCGCTGGAGGATATGGGCGTGGTGGCGTGACTATCTCAGATCTGACGCCATACGTTTGGCTCTAATTTCCAGAGATGTAAACCGAGGTGCACCAAAATCACTATGATCTATCATTATCCACCACTTCAACAGGCATCCATGATAAGTGTACAATACCCTCCACAGCGCCCCCTATATTATTACTAAAGCTATATCTCAGTGATACATCATCCGATCTGGACGAGATTTAGTGTGCTTCATCACTGAGCACTTCTACACACATTTACGTTGTGGTTTAATATATGACTCCAGTGCGACCCCTACATTATTCAAACTGTTATGTCTCAGTGATAGATTATCTGATCTGTTCCAGATCTACTGTGCGTCATCCATCAGCACTTCTACACACATTGGTAATGTTGATTAAAATTTCACTCCAGTGCGCCTTATACTTTATTTCAACACTTACAGATCAGTGATATATCATCCAATATGCACCACATTTATTGTACATCATCAGTGAGCTCTTCTACACACATTTCTATTGTTATTTCACTTTTGAGTCCAGTGCACCCCTACACACTTCAAACTGTTATATGTCAATGATAGACCATCCGATCTGTTCCAGATCTATTGTGTGTCATCTGTGGGTACTTCTAAACACATTGATATGGTATATATCATTTGACTCCAGTGCGCCCCTTACATTACTCAAACTGTTACAGATCAGTGATGCATCAGCGATCTGCACCAGATTTATTGTGCTTCATCACTTTGATAAACATTGGTGTTGTGGTTAAAAATTTTACTCTAGTGTACCCCTTATCTCAGTGATACATAATCCTATCTGCACCAGATTTTTGGTACTAGATCAATGAGCACTTTGAGACAAATTGATATTGTGGATCGATGACAGCACTTTGAGATTTTCATTAATGAAAAGTGCGTTATAAATTAAATTCATATTATTATTATTACTTAAGTCCCGCCCACTCACACAAGAAACTCACTATTATTGGGTGACTCTTCTAGCTTCAGCCTGTGTAACATATAAGACTGACACTGTATTCACCAACTGTTGATTGCCATACGACATGTTGAAAAGTTTTAAAGGGGACCAAATGTAGGATATATAATTTTTTGTGGTTTATCTGTGGGCTATCCAGACCATTTTCAGTCAATTTTATACACAAAATAATGCTTGGATAATAAAATATCCCCTTTCTAATTCTGCCAAATTTCACTTCCGTTCTAAACGACCGGTTTATGAATAATGAGGTCTGAAAGCCACGCCCTACAAAGACCTATTTACATTTACTACGCCCTCTGTAACAGCCAGTATCTCTAATATGTTGTTATTTTAAAATTAGCTCTTTTTTATTACTCATTTGACTTACTGTTAGTGCTAGTAGCTTAAGATAACTTACCAAAAGCCCTCTGCGCGCGCCGCCATTTGCAGCTCCTTTTTTTAGCATTAGCCTCGAATAGCTTTTCCTCCTCCGAGCGGGGGTGTTAGCTCCGCTCGTTTGGGAGCGTGCTTCAGTCCACACACACAAAGTTCACAGAATGTCTCGCTCCAGTTAATTTATCCGCATGAGGCAACCTTTGACCGGACCCCCGGACCTCAAAAGTCAGTAGCTCCCAACAACTCCCGCACGCAAATGGTGTCTTCGCCGGCGGTCTGCAAAACAAAAGGCTTAAAAAAAAAAAAAAAAAGAGATGCCGCGACCGGGAGGCGAACCCGTGTCCTTCGGATTACGAGTCCGGTTCACTACCTCTGGGCCAACCGGGTAGTCATGCAAAAAGCAGTCTTTCATCGTATAAGAAATAATCACAACCACTTACATTTAGAACGCTGAAGTTTTGATTAGATTTTGATGAAGTGAAAGGTATTCTTAAAATAAATAAGTTGCTAATCTGAAAATATATCGATCAGTGGTGCTTGATGGTACAGACTGTCGCCCCGCGAGAGTCACACACTGTGTGTGTGTTCATTCATTCTGCCGGCTGCGCGTTGGGAGCGATATTACACTAAAAATTGAACTAAAACGTAAAAATAACAATTATAAAGTATTATTATGTCGATGTATATATCTAGTCTCACCCCGATTTCTCCGAAACAAAAGGCTTTAAAAAAAAGGGGGGAAAAAAAAGATGCCGTAAACAAGATGCGATCTCCGCTCTCCTGCGTGGCGCTTAAGTGTCATAACCGCTCAACCAAACTGACAGTTGTGAAAAAGTAGTCCTTCATCATATAAGAAACAAGTCCAAACCGCGAGAGTGTGTGTGCACAGTTTCAACGAGATAGAGTTCATTCAAACAAGGTAATAAAACATTCTGGTTTTACTCGAGATGTGCTGCATGGCTGGAGCAGGGCAAACCCCTAGCCCCCCGGGGGATAAATAAATGAATAAATGACCGCCAGGTCAGCTCCTAAACCGCTAGGCAACCGTGACATCTTTTATACTCAAGTGGGTGGAGCATCACCAGGGGTTGCTAGGTGAGGGGCTGGACTCAGGTTTGAGGTGATTGGCTACGGTTTGTGACATCACAAACCGCAGGAAGTGTGAAACGGAGCGTTTTTAATCACAGACAAATAAATCTACTTAGAGTAAATAAACCACTGGGTGCATTTTTTTGGCACAAGGACTGTTTTTTTATGAAGTAAATACCCAAAGTTTAGTAAAAAAACATTAAAAAGTGAATTTTGCATGTGTGGTCCCCTTTAATGGAAGTGTTAATCAAACATTCGCCACAAAAAACAAAATCCCAAAGACTCCTGTCTGGAAAGTTGCATTTCAGCCAAACTTGGAAGGCTTGCACCTGGACTCGTACTGATATGGGCGGAGTGTGCACTCTGGTGGGCGCGTGTGGGAACGGAATGGGAGTGTTCACCATTGCGACCGGGAGGCGTTGCTGGAGCTCCTGAGTTCGCAGGTGATTTAGAAGATTTGGCAAATTTGGCGAACGGGTGCGGGATAGGCACGAGAGCGTTCGAGATAGCGACCAGGCGGATTAGCTGGAGCTCACACGGTTGCCACAATAAGGCCAGAGCGGGGCTTTGCTGCGAGGGCCTCAATGCTGCTTGCAGTTTTAATCGGAATTGTGATGGTGTTGACGAGTTATCAGTAAGTTAAATTTGTTTTGTTGTCAAGTCTTGGACTTGACATGCTGTGCTAAGGGTGCCTGATCTGTACAGTCCATCACTTGCTGAAGTGTGGTCTGATCTTGGAACGTTGTTAGTTTTTGTTTAATGTGCTCTTCTTTGGCCTTCAAGGCCTTATTAGTGAAATTGGTCTGTCTCACCCGTTCATTCAGCAGCTACGTCTTTGCCTTCTGAAGGATCTTGCTTGCCCGGTGCCCACTGACCGACAATTTCAGTTCCAGGCTATTGGAAATGATGCCACTTTGCCACTTTCTGTTTAAATGTTTTAAATAATCTGTTATTTTGGATATATTTGCATTTATACTTCTACTATTAAAGTGAATAATAGAGAGGCCTCAATTTGTCATATTGATGTCATTAAACTGCTCTTCATTATAATGTTCACAATCTTTTATAACAAGAATTTTTTTTTTATAAATCGCATATTCAACATTATATATTTTAAATTCTGAGTTGTATGTTGTCATATTTTAATGTATTTGTTTGTTTGTGTGTATATTTTGTCAATTTCTTGTGTACTAGTTGTTTCAATTATTTACAATTTGTCTTCTCATGAGCTCATCTAAGTCTTTCCAAATCCTTCAGTTCTTTTATTATTCTAACCTGAGACGCATCTTGTACTCTGATCCAGATGTTTCCATTTCTTGTCCAAGTTGATGCTATTTTTTTCTGTTTTTTCAACAACCTTGCTTCACATGCAATATTTCCTTTTTTTTTATGTTCATTTATGTATACATTTGTTCCGTTCAGTTTTTTTGCTTGCATTATTACATTGTTTCTCGATTTCTTACTAATGAACCTGATGAATATTGATGGTTTGAATTTTTCAGATTTACTGGGCAGGGTGTGACAGATTGAAATGTCCTCATGTTCGATGTCAGTATCTTTATTTTTTTTTGCAAAAAAAGATACCACTTGTTCTTCCAGAGTCTACAGCTCTTCCTGTGGTGCGTCCTCTGTTGCGTTAGCACCAGCAGCAACTGTTACATACTGTATGTCTGGCACCTAACTTCAAGTCCAGTAATCACCAAGTTATCTTGTCTTGTGTATTGTTCCATATCATCTACTTTTTGTTCCAGTTCAGCTATTTTTTTGTTTTTGTTACATATAAGAATTTTCAATTATTTCACTTCCTCAATCAGACCGATCAAGAGTTCTTGCTGAGATGCTAATCTTGTCAGTTCAGCACTCATAAAGTTTAAAGGAGAAATGAAAAGTGTTTTTAAGCTAATAGTAGTCTAATGAAAAGCATAAAATAAGCTTGTTGAGAAATTTTCACAAGTCAAAAATGTCATCCTAACTCAAATTTAGACTTTGCAAAGTGAAAAAATTCTCATCTGGTGTTTTTGACCCCCCTCCTCCTGCCTGCTCTCCGTCCCCTGAATATGACGTAGGCAGTGCAACGAGTCGTCCCTCATACAGTAATATTAGTGTGTGTATCTAGTTGTGGACAAAAAGGTTTCAGTGTGTAGCAATTATGGATGCAGCAAAAAAAATCTATTTTTTAAAGAATCAAGATTCTTAGTCCTGGCGATTCAGAATCTATTCTAAAAGCCCCAAAATCGATTTTAAAACTTTTTTAAAATTTTATATTGTATTTTTACCGCTCCTGTGCATTCGGCCGCTGTAGAATTTTGGCCGTGTAGGGCCACCGTAGTTAGTTAGCCAGGCAGCTCCCAATGGAGCCTGCTAGCAAGGAGGGAGACAGCATGTTTCAACTTGCTCCTTCATCTTTAAAAATCATTTTAGATCCTACTATGTTCTGGGGAAGACAGAGCTTAACAAGACATTGGTAACTGTTTCAGGACATTTTCAACACCCCCACTTCCACGTTAGCATACGGCGCTAGCATGCTAACGTTAGCATACGGCGCTAGCATGCTAACGTTAGCATGCGGCGGCTAACGCACGGCTATTCGTATTTCCAGGATAGAAATGCCCATTAATGCACTAAATCACCAAACTGTTTTTGACAAACTAAAGTGATATCCTTCAGATTCAAAAAAGTCTTCTGCTTCCATTTTAAATGACAGACAAGAGGACAGTAATGATGGGTTTATAGCTTCAGTGTTATTGTAAGATAGCAAAGGAGGTCTTAATTGTGTCATAAAAGTGCGTCCAGAAAATTACTACAGAAATCACTGTACTTCGGCATGTAGCAGGAAAAATGTAAAAAACTATTTCTTTAAGCTACTGACTTGAAAAAAGCATACTAAGTATGTTTATGTGTGTTGTTTACTATATGAAATTCTTGTTATATCGATTTTCTCAGATTTGATTACATTTCTCCTTTAATGATTTTTTTATTTCCTCCATATTTTCTGAATTATTTTCCACCGACTCTTGTCTCTTTTGCCCACGTCTATTCGGCATTACTCACGCTACTTCTGGCCTGACGGTAGCAGCTCTCCAGTTTGTTAGCAGAGGCCTGGCCACACGGCTCACAGACCTAATGATGGTAGCCAGAGCCCAGCAGCAACAGCCCCCAGATCTGATGGCAGCAGACCGGATCTCACGGCCTCAGCAGCCCGCAGGTTCAATGGCGGCAGACCGGGCCCCAGCAACAGCAGGTTCAATGGCGGCAGACCGGGCCCCAGCAACAGCACCCAGATCCAACGGCAGCAGTCCGGATCATCCAATATACCATACCATTTTAGTTACAGGTAGTCCCCGACTTACGAGCGAGAGATTTTTTTTATTTATTTATTTTTAACTTTTTTTTTTTTTTTTTTAATAAATGAATACATGTACAGTACTGGACAGTCACCAAGCACTTAGCCTATCCTAACACAGTTTTTAAAGATGAAGGAATAAGTTGAATTGTCTCCCTTTCACATAAAGGGAGCAAGCTCCCTATGGAGCCTGCAGGGAGGAGGGAGACAATTCAACTGACTCCTTCATCTTTAAAAACTGTGTTAGGATAGGCTAAGTGCTTGGTGACTGTACAGTACTGTACATTTATCTATTTATTAAAAATATACAGTATATACAGTATTTTTATTTTTTATTGTTTTTTATTTATAAATAGATAAATGTACAGTACTGTACAGTCACCAAGCACTTAGCCTATCCTAACACAGTTTTTAAAGATGAAGGAGTCAGTTGAATTGTCTCCCTCCTCCCTGCAGGCTCCATAGGGAGCTTGCTCCCTTTATGTGAAAGGCAGACAATTCAACTTATTCCTTCATCTTTAAAAACTGTGTTAGGATAGGCTAAGTGCTTGGTGACTGTCCAGTACTGTACATGTATTCATTTAAAAAATAAAAAAAATAAAAAAATTTTTTTTTTTTTTTTTTTTTAATGAGATGCATGCTCGTAAGTCCGGGACCTCGTAAGTCAGAGCGCTCGTAAGTCTGGGACTACCTGTATAGAGCACATAAAACAGCGACAAGACCAACCAAAGTGCTGTACAAACAAACAACAGGCAACACATAGCCAACGTACAAAATGAAGTACAAAAAAACCCAGAATATAGACATAAAATCGTAGCAGATAATAAATATAACGACCAAACACAGATCTGGTGTTGAAAGCAACGGAATAGTAGTGAGTCTCAGGTACTCCGTTAGACTGGTTCAACTCTTATCTCTCCAACCGCACTCAATTAATTCAGATTAAATCCTTCCGTTCCCAGTCCTCCCCCGTCTCCACGGATGTCCCCCAAGGCTCTGTCCTCGGACCCCTCCTCTTCATTATTTACATCCTACCTCTAGGTCACATCTTCCGGAAATACGGCGTCCATTTCCACTGCTATGCTGAAGACACATAGCTCTACTTGTTTACAAAACCAAACTCCACCCACCCACCCTCCATCCTCACCGACTGTCTCGTTATGCTAAATCACTGGTTTTCTAACAATTTCCTTCAACTAAACGGTAACAAAACAGAAATCATTCTTATTGGTACCAAAAATTCCATTTCAAAATCAGAACATCTTCTCGTCCCCCTTAACAACTCTCTGCTATCCCTCTCCCCTCAGGTCAAGAGTCCTCAACACCACTCTCTCCTTCACCTCACACATCAAAAATAGTTGTTTCCATCAAGGTTTCTTGATGCACATTTTGAAGTATCGCATCAGAAAAGCTGAATGGAAACGGCACGATTCGAATGAATTTCCTCTAATTCGCAAAAAAGTTGATAGCTGGCTTGAGGTGGTTTTTGGGTTATTTGAAACAGAGCTGATGCACAAAACGAGAGATGGAAACATTTTTGCCGACTCAGTTCTGACGTAATGAACATTCACGTTGTGACTGATCAGCTGTTTCCGCTGTAACATCGCTAAAACTAGTTGGCATGACAGAATAAGTACAACTTGCCCGATAGCAACACATTCCTGAAATATTCTCACACATTCCTGAAATATTCTCACCATTTTGCCGAGATGTGTGGTTCGGTTCCTGTTTTCAACCGCTACTTCCTGTTTACTGTAGACATGCGTAACGCTGACATCTGACGTAATGCCGCTTTGCGTGGCCTGGTGGATGTGCTTCAAGCCAGTTGATGGAAACACTTCTGATTCACATTAATTTTTATTTACATTTTTGCAAATTTTCAAAAATTTGCTCAAAATTCGAATTGAAAATAGATGGAAACACAGTTACAGTTACTCGGTCTGCCTATTTCCACCTCCGAAATATTAACCGTCTCCGTCCTTCTCTCACACCCAGCTCCACAGCCATCCTTGTGCACAGTCTTGTGACTTCCCGTATTGACTACTGCAACTCCCTTCTCTATGGCCTCCCTAACAAATCTCCACAAGCTACAGATAGTCCAGAACTCAGCTGCCCGTGTCCTCACTCATACCTCCTCCTATAACCACATCACTCCTATCCTGCAGCAGCTCCACTGGCTCCCGGTTAAATCACGCATCATTGTTACAGAAAAGAGCTATAAGAATAATTACCAGAAAAAATTATTGTCACCCATCTAGCACATTGTTTCATCAATTGAAGTTGCTAAAATTCAGTGACTTGGTGGATTATAATATTTTGTCAGTCATGTATAGAGCCCATAAACAAGAATTACTATGTAATATGAATAATGTATAATGAATTTGAATTCATTATTATTATTATTATTATTATATCCAAATACTTTTTGTTAAACGTCAAAGCTGTTATAATTTAAAGGTAGAAGACGTTTTTGTTGAACCTAAATACAGGACAAGTTCGAGGGGTCGGTCAAGCTCCATTCAGGGAATTGGTTTGTGGAATTATTTGGATACTGAAATTAAAAATGCCACTTCATTATTTACATTTAAGAAATTAATCAAAACCAAATTATTACAGAAATATATATGAATTAGTTTTTTGCGTGCCATTTTGTAATTTGACAATTATGATTTATTTTCTATTCTGTTACTTGTTTGGTGATTTTATTTTGTCTGTTTGAACTAATTGTTTGAAAAATGAGGGCAGATATCATAAGATTTTCTCTTCATTCTGCCACCCTTCATTTTATTTCTTGATATTGTATTGTCACAATTGTGATTTTTTTTTGTGTGCGTTGTATTTTAAAATGAATAAATTTAATTTTTTTTTTAAATCTTCAAAATTCTACTTCTCACGTTCAAAGCTATCCACAACCTTACCCCTCCTTATCTATCTGACCTCCTACAAATCTCCATCCCATCACGCTCTCTCCGATCATCCTCTTCGCTACACCTCCATGTACCCTCTGCCTGCCTCTCCACCATGGGGAGCAGGGCCTTCACCTGCTCTGCCCTTCAACTCTGGAACGCTCTACCGCCAGACCTTCGAAACACCACCTCCCTTTCTCTGTTCAAGACTGCTCTGAAAACACATCTCTTTAGACTACCGGTAGCTTATCGTTAATTTTACTAAATGTGCTTTCTATTATTTTGTATTTTATATTCTTCATGTATTTTATATTTCAATTTGTTACTGCTGATGTTTGAACTGTGTTTGTTTGTTAAGTGTCGTTGGATGTCCTGAAAGGCGCTTTTAAATAAAATGATTATTATTATTATATTATAAACGGTATTTGAAAACCGAGAGGGAGGGGGGCCTGTCTGACGAGCAGAGGTAACTCGTTCCAGAGTCTTGGGCCTGCTACAGAGAAAGCCCTGTCAACTCTGCGCTTAAGACGAGTTCCTGGAACTGTTAGAAGTAACTGGTATGCTGACCTTAGAGCATGTGGTGGGACATATGGGTGTGGGTGGTGGGGGGGGGGGGACTGTTAAGCGATTTGTAGAAATACAAGATAATTTTTTTTTTCCAAGATCTTTTTTATTGAATTTTTCACTTTTTTTTTCTTCAGACAACAACAACAACAACAACAACAAACAAAAACAACAACAACAACAAAAAACACAACAATCAATCTAAGTTACAACATGTAGAAAATAATCCCTACCCAATCACTGCCAAAAGAAAAGGGAAAAAAATAAATAAAAGGTAAAATAGCCAAGAGACTGCATTAACCTGAATGAGTTGTGTTGTCAAAGAGACTGGAACAGATTCAGGAAAGGTCCCCAGACATTCTCAAATTTACCCTCTTTCTGTTGGAGTGTGAATCTGATTTTCTCCAGCTTTAAACAGGACATGATGTCAGCCAACCACTGAGCGTGAGTGGGTGGAAACGGTTCTTTCCACCTAAGCAAAATAGCTCGTCTGGCCAGGAGAGAGGTGAACGATATTACATGTTGTTGGTTTTTATTTAGGTTTGTCATGCCCTCTACAAGACCAAACAGAGCAATCAGTGGGTCAGGGTTCAGGCGTGTATCTAGTACATGTGATAAAGTCTGAAAGATTTCCCGCCAATATTTGTTCAGAGATGGGCAAAACCAAAACATATGGGAGAGAGAGGCTTCAGCATGTTTGCATCTCACACAGTATGGGCTGACATCAGGATACATAGAGGACAATTTCAGTTTAGAGATGTGAGCTCTGTGCACCACTTTAAATTGTATTAGACAATGTCTAGCACAGAGAGAACTGGAGCTCACCAGTTTGAGTATGGAGGTCCAAGAGTCCTCTGAAATAGAGGAGCCGAGATCCTCTTCCCAAGCAGCTTTGATTTTATCTGAGGAAGCACGCTTCAAATCCAATAGTTTACTGTAAATGAATGAAATGGACTGTTTTTTATTTGGGTCTAGAGAAAGAATAGTGTCAACAATACTGCTATCAGTTGAAATGGAGAGGCTGGACAAATGAAGAGTAATAAAGTGCCGTATAATAATAATAATAATGTCTATTCCTGTCATCTGCGTATGTTCCCATACACAGACGAAATTCGTCTCTGCATTTAACCCAACCACCTACCAGGTGGTGCAGTGAGCAGCCCGAAAGCGCCCGGGGAGCTGGAGAAATAGGTGTGCACTCATAGACACCCCAAGCTGGGTAGTGGCCGGGGCGCGAACCCGCGACCTTCGGATCCGTAGTCAAAAGCCCTGCCACTAGACCATCTTGGCTCCATTTGGAGATACCAAAAAAAAATTGGACTGGGGAAGACTAAATTTTTCACATAGTTGTTGAAATGAAGCTAAAGTGTTATTGAGAAACAAGTCATTGAAGCGTACTATACCCCTTCTTTGCCATTCTTTAAAAACAGAGTCCTGAGATGAGGGTTTGAAAAGTTGGTTAGACATGATAGGGCTATAGAGAGAGAAACTAGAGAAATTGAAACATTTACGAAATTGTGCCCAGATTTTTAGTGAGTGTTTTATAACTGGATTTATAACAGTTGTAAGTGGTGGAAGCGGGAGTGAGGATCCCAAGAAAGCCACGGAGGACCATTTCCCAGAACACTGTGACTCCATCTCTACCCAGTCAGGGCTGTCAGGCCTGTTGTAATAGAATGACCAGAATGCTAGACAGTGCAAGTTTGCTGCCCAATAATAAAAGCGGAAATTTGGAAGGGCAAGACCGCCTGCGGCCTTAGTTTTTTGGAGATGTGTCTTATTTAAGCGTGGACGTTTTCCTTGCCACAGATATGATGAAATGATGGAATCTAACTGAACAAAGAATGAACCAGGGATAAAAACAGGAATATTTTGAAAAAGATATAAAAACTTAGGTAAAGTGACCATCTTGACTGAGTTAATACGGCCTGTGAGGGAAATGGAAAGCGGTGACCATCGGGATAATGCCTGCTTTGTCTGATTCAACAGAGAGACAAAGTTTTCTTGATATAAATCTTTATACCTCCTCGTAACTGTAACACCCAGGTAAGAGAATTTTGTCTTCTCAATTTTAAGAGGCCATTTACCAAAGTCAAGAGTCTGCGCCAGGGTATTGACAGGGAAAATTACACTTTTACTCAGGTTTAATTTGTAACCAGAAGTTATTGAGAGAAGTTATTAAGAAGTTATTGAGAATTAACTTTCTTGTAACCAGAGTTTATTCCAAATTCCTCAAGTAATGATAAAACGGAGGGCAGCGTGTCAGTCGGATGAGAAATGAAAAGTAAAAGGTCATCAGCATAAAGGGAGACCTTGTGCTCCATATCGCCTCTCCAGATTCCTGAAATTGTGTCACAGGACCGCAAAGCAGTGGCAAGAGGTTCAATTGCCAGGTCAAAGAGCATAGGGCTCAGTGGGCATCCCTGGCGAGTTCCTCGATGTAGACTGAAGGGTTTTGATATCTGAGAGTTGGTACGAATGGTTGCGGTGGGATGTGAATAAATTAATTGCACCCATGTAATGAAATTGGGGCCAAAACCAAATTTGTCAAGAACATTAAACAAGTAGTCCCATTCAACCCGATCAAATGCTTTCTCTGCATCAAGGGAAATAACACACTCAGGAACAGTATCCGAAGGAGAATAAATAATGTCAAAAAGGCGTCTGACATTAAAAAAGGAGTGCCTGCCTTTAATGAATCCAGTCTGGTCTTTTGATATGATCAAAGGAAGGATCTTTTCCAACCTTTGAGCAAGAACTTTGGCTAAAATTTTGGCGTCTGTATTTAAAAGGGAGATTGGTCGATAAGAGGAACAGTGAGTTGGGTCTTTTCCTTTCTTTGCAATGAGGGTAATGCAGGCCTCTAAAAAAGATTTCGGAAGGGATCCTTGGTCAAATGACTCTAAGAGAACCGAGTGTAGGAGTGGGGAAAGTAATGAAGAAAATTTCTTAAAAAATTCAGCAGGGAAGCCGTCAGGACCCGGACATTTGCCAGACTGCATTACCGATACAGCTGACACAATTTCTGTCAGGGATATTGGGATCTCCAGTGCATCTTTCAGGTTGGGTGTGAGTTTTGGCATGTTGGTCTTTTCGAAAAACTGAGAAGATAAATTCTTGTTGGTTTGGGATTCTGAAGTATATAAATGGGAATAAAAGTCCTTAAATGCTCTGTTAATTTGTAAATGATCTAGAGTTGTGGTGCCGTTCTCTAATTGGATCTTAGGGATGATTTGTTTAGCCATGGCACCCTTCAACTGATTTGCCAGTAGTTTTCCTGACTTTTCTCCATGTATGTAAAATGATGATTTACTTTTCAAAAGTGATTGTTCTATTGAGTATGTAGACAATAAATCAAACTTAGTTTTGAGTTCTACTTTTTTTTTGTACAGATTAGGGCATTTGTTTTGAGCGTATTGTTGATCAATTTCTTTTATCTGCTGGGCTAAATCAGTTCTTTCTTTTTGAGATTTTTGCCTCAGCCGGGCGGTATATGAAATGATTTGTCCCCTAAGATAGGCCTTAAGGGTATCCCAAACTGTTGACAGTGGGATCCCAGGAGTTCTGTTTATGGATAGAAAGAAGGTTATTTCTTTTTCTATAAATGTAACAAAATCATTGTTTAACAGTAACGTTGAATTGAATCTCCACTGTCTACTCCTTATAGGAATGTCAGGGAGGGACAAAGACAGAGTGACAGGTGCATGGTCTGAGATGACAATACTGTGGTAGTCACAGCCACGGACAGAGGGAAGAAGTTTGTTGTCCATGAAAAAGTAATCGATCCTCGAGTATGAATGATGAACATGAGAAAAAAAAGAATATTCTCTCTCAGCTGGGTGTAAAAAACGCCATACATCGCACAGGCCATACTTAGATAGAAAGGCACGAATAGTGTGGGACGACCTGCTGGCTGTGGCAGGGTTTGTAGAGGATCTGTCCAAAACTGGGTCCAACCAGCAATTCAAGTCACCACTGAGTATCAATGAGTATGTGTTTAGGTCCGGGAGCAGTGAGAATAATTTCTCAAAGAAACCAACATCATCCGTATTTGGGGCATAAACGTTAACTAGCACTACTGGTGTGTTGTACAATTTACCGGAAACAATCACAAAACGACCATATTTATCTGAGTTAACTTGAAAAGGTTCAAATGAAATGTCTTGACTGATGAGGATCGAGACGCCCCGAGCCTTTGCTCGAAATGAGGAATGGAAACTCTGCCCGTGCCATGTTTGCAGTAATCGTTTGCTATCGTCACTTCTAATGTGAGTCTCCTGCAGGAAAGCAATGCCTGTATTTAACTGTTTTAAATGAGAGAGCACCTTCCTTCTCTTGACGGGGTGGTTCAAACCTTTGACGTTCCAGCTTGACAACACCAACTGACCACTCATATTACTAATAATTTGTATAAGAAAGGTAGGTAATACAGTCTAATGTGTTGATGGCTGTGCAGTTCTTGGCAAAGTGAAAGAAAATATAAATTAATGGCAGTGATGGACCCCCCACCCCCTCCCTTTCCCACCCTGGACAGCTGCAACAGACAGAAGCAGCAAGCTCCATAGAAATTAAAAATAAGTCTCCTGTCTAACTTTTAAACTAGTGCTCCAGTATCATCAGAGGAAAAAAAATGTATAAGCACCTCATGCAAGGCCAAAAATGTACACATAGATGTGTGATCACGCATACACATATAAACAAAGTTAAATTAATCCTAATCCTAAATTAAATCTTCAATCAGTCCAAGACCAATTCAAGATTCAATTCAAGATAGTCAACAGGTAAACAAGAAGAGGAAAAATGTTAATAGTTCAAAATAATATATTGAAAACATTATATATTTCACCCATTTTTATACATGGATAGGCCTACTTCAATTATTTATGTGCCTAAATACCTAATGCCTAAAAAAAAAAAAAAAATTTTTATAAGCACCTCACAAACTAGTTTAAAGTATGCAAGGCCAAAAAATGTATACACATAAATGTGTACCGGTAATCACGCACACATATACAAACGTAAAGTTAAATTAATCCCAATCTCAAATTAATTATCAATCAATCCAGGACTAACCCAAGATTCAGCTCAAAATAGTCAACAGGTAAACGAGAAAAGGAAAAATGTTTCATTTCAAAAATGTTAATAGTTCAAAAAAAGCTGCAACTAAAAAAGTCTCAGATAATCAGAGTATGGGCAGAGTCCTGCTCATCTGTTCCTCACCTCATGTAAAGAAAAGTTTAGTGTAATAATCAAAGCCAGTGCGGGAACAGCGCATTGTTCATCAGTTAGAAGAAAAGTTTAAATATTACTTGCGCTGTGAAGCCTGAAAGTTGTCTATGAACTTCTGCGCCTCTTCGACCGAGCCTAGCCACTTTCTGTGTCCATCAGGTAAAGTCACGCGAAGTCGAGCAGGAAACGGCAGAGCAGGTTTTAAACCCAAAGAATACAGCGCAGACATCACGTCCTTATATTCCACTCGCTGGTTGAGGACTTCTGGGCTGTAGTCTTCCACGATCCGCACCGGTTTCCCCTGGTATTCAAGCCTGCCTCTGCGTCGAGCCTCCCGGATCAGCAGCTCCTTCACCTGGACCCGGTGCACTCGCAGGATAACCGGGCGCGGCCGCTGGTCCGAGGCGGGTTTCGGAGCGAGGGTTCGATGGGCCCGGTCCAGTTCGGGTGGAGAAGGAAGCGTGTCACGCCCGTAGATGTCGCACAGCAGGTTGGAAAAGAAGTCTGTGGGACGTCCGCTTTCAATAGATTCCGGTAAACCCAGCACACGAATATTCTGCCGTCTGCTTCGATTTTCTAAATCCGCCAGTTTAGATCTTAGTCTGGTGTTTTCCTCCTGCAGAGTTGAGCAGGTGTTTTCCACCTCCGACATGCGCTGGCTCAGGTCGTTAGTGACAAGTTCCAGTGATGACACACGCTGGCCGTGTTCCTCCACCGCGAGCCGAGTTTGGTCCAATTTGAGATCCAGCTGGTGGAAAGTTTGTTTAAACTCAGCTGACAGAGCAGCGCGGTGCTCCTCCAGCAGCGAGGTAATTGCCTCGAGGGTTAGGCCAGCGTCATCCTTCTCGGCGTCCTTCTTCGATCTTGTCGACTTTTGAGACATTTTTAATCCAAAATCTTCAAAAGAGATGCTTGATGGAAGTTGTGTGCGTGATAATAGTCAGAAAATATTACATATAGAGGGCTTGGTGGTACTAAAAAATAAATTTTACCCGGAGCACTGGCAAGTGCGACTCACTCCATCTCACGACCACACCCCCACTTGCCGGCCTTTTGAAATACAAGATAATTTTTAACTGGATTCGGAGATGAACCGGTAGCCAGTGCAGGGAGGTTAAGACTGGTGTAATGTGATCTCTTGAGCCTGTACTGGTTAAAAATCGGGCTGCTGCATTTTGGACCAGTTGTAATCGTGCAATGGTGGTCTGACTGATACCAAACAGGAGTGAATTGCAGTAATCAAGCCTAGATGTAATGAATGCATTTATGTCTTTACTCCAACAAAGTATATTTTAAAGATGAAAGAATAATCCACTCGGTTATGGAAAAGAACGTGACTTTACTTGTCTTCAACTGGTCTCAACATTACACACACAAATCACTACGCCGGCAGATCACCTCTAGGTAACCCGGCAACTAAGGGAGTGGTTCCGCTGAAGTAAATAGTTCCGCTGTAATACACTACACTCCTCCCCTTTTAGAACAATGCTACGTAACTAAAATAACATGTAACATAGCTAATGCATTAAACACAACTTGTCATTCAGTTGACAAACATTGAAACACCTTCCTTTAAAAAAAAAAAATAAAAATAATAATATATATATATATATATATATATATATATATTAATTTTTTTTTAATCACACAAGTCCCATAAGTGAAACTCATAAGTCTAATCTTTTCGGGGGTACCCTGAGTCGTTCAGGGTTACGCCTGGGAACCTGTGGCGTGCTCTCGGTAGGGGGCACTTCCTCTGCAACTGTGGGTGTCACTGTGCTGAGGTCAGAGTTGGTTCCAGGATCAGGTGGACGTGCTGGTTGCTCTGGTGTCTTTGGTTGAGCATTTAACAGCTGATCCACATGGCGTCTCCAGGTATGGTCTCCAGTGTCCACCTCATACATCAGAGGGCCGCTCCTAGTGATGATCTTTCCAGGCGTCCACTTTTCCCCTCGGTAGTCACGTGCCAGAACCTGCTGTCCCACGTCGAAGCTTCTTGGCGGTTCATCCGAAAAGCTGCTGAACTGTTTGTTCTGCACTTCTCTCCTCAGGTTTGGCTTTAGAAGGTCAATGCGAGATCTGAGCCGTCTGTTCATAAACAGCATTGCAGGTGTCTGATTGGTTGTTGCATGGACAGAGTTGCGGTACACAAAGAGGAAATTGTCAATTTTGTGTTGAAGAGAGATGTCTTCTTTTATCGTTGCTTTTATGGACTTTTTGAATGTTTGTACGAACCGTTCTGCTAATCCGTTTGTTGCTGGATGGTGAGGTGCTGACTTGAAATGCTTGATACCATTCTTTTTCATGAAGTTTTGGAATTCCTCAGAAGTAAACTGTGGGCCATTGTCACTCACAATTTGTTCAGGAAGGCCATACCTGGCGAAGATGGTTCTCAGAACAGATATAGTCTTTTCTGATGTTGTTGAGTTCATTTGGACTACTTCTGGCCACTTAGAGTGAGCATCCACAGCTATAAGAAACATAGAGTTCATGAACGGGCCAGCAAAATCGATGTGCACTCTCTGCCAGGGTGCAGACGGCCATTCCCACGGGTGAAGGGGAGCCGGTGGCGGTGCGTTTTGAACGCTCAGACACCCTGGACATGTTTTGGTGATGTCCTCAATCTGTTTATCTATTCCTGGCCACCAAACGTAGCTACGGGCCAGACTTTTCATCTTCACAGTACCTACGTGAGCCTCATGCAGACTGTCCAACACTCTGGTGCGAAGCTTGGAGGGAACCACCACACGTGATCCACACATCAAGGTTCCCAGGCAAACTGACAGTTGATCACGTCTTGCTGAAAACTCTGGGAAACAGGTATTCCCATGGGTAGGCCAGCCTTGTACTGTTATGTCGTACACCTTGGACAGTGTTGGGTCATTCCTCGTTTCTCTTCGTATCATGTCATTCGTAACTGGCAGCTGGTCTACCAGTGTTGTGTAAAACATTTCTACCGGGTCACCTGTTGACGACGGTTCCTCCACAGATGTTGACAGGGGGAGGCGTGACAAACCATCAGCATTGCAGTGTTGTTTAGTTCTCTTGAACTCAATGTCATATGAGTGTGCTCCTAAGAACAGGGCCCATCTCTGTAGTCGCGCAGCTGACATTACTGGGACTCCTTTTCGTGGATTAAATATAGACACTAGGGGCTGATGATCAGTCACTAAGGTGAACCTTCGGCCATAGAGGTAATGGTGGAACTTTTTTATCCCCCATACTAGGCTAAGGGCCTCCTTGTCTATCTGTGCATAGTTGCGTTCAGCACTTGACAGGGACCTTGAAGCGAATGCAATTGGGCGTTCAAGTCCATTATCCAATGTGTGCGACAGTACTGCTCCGATGCCGTACGGGGATGCATCACATGCTAGACGGATGGGTCTGGATGGATCGTAGTGGGTAAGTAGCTCATCAGATGTTATTAGTCTCTTTGTTTCTGTGAATGCCTTTTCACATTTTTCTGACCAATGCCATTCCACTCCTGTCTGTAACAGCGCATTTAGTGGATACAGTACTGAGGCAAGGTTGGGTAGAAACTTGTGGTAATAGTTGACGTTCTGTGAAAGCCTTTTCACATTTTTCTGACCAATGCCATTCCACTCCTGTCTGTAACAGCGCATTTAGTGGATACAGCACTGAGGCAAGGTTGGGTAGAAACTTGTGGTAATAGTTGACGAGACCCAGGTACGATCTGAGTTGTGACACATTTTCAGGTTTAGGTGCTTTCAGCACCGCCTCAATTTTCTCTTGCGACTTGTGCAAGCCGTGTTTGTCAATAACATGTCCGCAGTAGGAGATTTCACTTTTGAAAAACTCACATTTCTCTCTCTTTGCCCGTAGGCCATACTCATTCAGCCTGGTGAGTACTTTGCTCAGATTTTGGAAGTGAGCATCATCATCTTTTCCTGTTATGATAATGTCATCCAGGTAGCATTGTGTTCCAGGTATGTCCTGAAGCACCTGATCCATGGCCCTTTGCCAGATGGCTGGGGCTGAAGCAACACCAAACACAAGCCGATTGTAT